>JALPQI010009698.1:0-45526 GCA_025490895.1 Thaumatotibia leucotreta | reverse complement strand
ATATGGCAGTGTGTTTACTTACCGGCTTTAATTCATCTGGTACCTCAAAAATACATCCATCCGGTGTTTCAATAGAGGTTATGCATATGAGATTCGTCTTACCGTCCGTTGATGCTAGTACCGTAAATTTAAACCTTAGTTTCTCCATTTTTCTTTGTTACAACTAGTAATGTCGTTTTATAAGACAATAACCCAACACTACAGCAAAATATTAATCTTCGTGAAATAAACAATGCCGTTGCTCTGTAAACAAAGATTTTTTATTTTAATAAACTACACAGGATAATAATTACATTGTAAAACTTAAATCATACTACCTTACCTGTAAACAAAGAAACGACATTAAAAGTTCATTGTTCACTTTGTAAATTATTTTTATCACGAAAAACATGCACAAAAATGGCGTCTCCTATTGTAAAAATTATATCTTGTTTTAAACGTACATCACTGCTTTACCAACTGTGTTGCCCGCAACCCACAGCGCCATCTCTTAATCAACTTAAACAATTGGCGACTGTTTTACTCACCACAGAAAACTAAACATAAATAGGTTATACAATAAAAAGGTTCATTAAAGAAATATATTTTCTTTACATATATATAAATAATTTAATTTTTTTAATCAGCATGTTTGCAGGAGGCTCTAGGAAAAATGAAACCTAACCCAAAATTGCTCTTGTCTGTAATTTGTGACGACAGTTACCTAAGCGTGAAATCTTCGTTATCAACACCATATTAAAATTTAGTGTTTTTCAAATCAAACCAATTTTTCTATTTGTAATTGATTATTAGGTACTACTTAATAATTTTATCACTTCATCTGAGTGTTCCCGTTCGTGTAATAAAGATGAGCTTTATTTACACATGTCTGATTCTGCAGCTATATTTAACTTGCACATAAGTACAGTCAGCCGAAATAAAGTCGAAATGTAGTGGACCATATTTTTTGCTCTCTGCATTTGAAATGGAGTAATAAAGTAGATTGCATGAGTATAAATCATTGGTAACCAATAGTTAATAGTCCAATATTACAGCATCATAACACATTAGAATTAAGTATTATCGTTCCGATAGCAACTCGGTAACGATGCAATTATTCATTTCCTTATCGTGGTACGTGGCACCTGTGTTTCGAGTTGGCTTGTTCGAGGGTTCACTCGGGTTCTAACAAGCTGAGCTCGCAGGTTATCTCTTAATTGTGAGCCCTATTAATTCCAATTGACGTTCGTGGATGTTGCGGGTACATCGGGTTATTTAAAGACCAACCACAATTCCGATAATAAAAATAATTTAAGAACACACGTTTAATGGAGTCGTAATAGTAGTTTATGCAACAGTGATATAAGAAGGGTTCTTAAAATCGAGGGTCGCAGTTACAAAAGGACAGACGAGTTTTGTAAGTAAATGATATACCCGATTTTAAGAACCACTTCTATGACAGCTAAATGACAATAACATATATATTTTTTCATATTTCATTCTTATTTTTTAGACTGGCAACAGAAAGTCATGGAACAGAAAAGTGACATTTTGGTTCCCCCTAGTAGGGAAGAAAAGAACCGTATTCAAATAGAGGGTGTGATAATAGTAGATTGTGTCACAAGGGATCAAAATGGTATATTTCCGGCGTGGGCGTATATTGAATGCTGAATGGAGCAACGGATTCCACAATTGAATCCCGATCGTAGGGAGGGATTCTAAAGTGGAATTTTGAGCGGACTGAGCGTAATGAAGGATTCAAGCGTTAACGACCAAGACGAAATAATTTTGATACCGCTTTTCACACCATCTATGAGAAAAATAAAAGATATATCACATATTTAATATTTATGCAAATAATCGATTCTGAAGAAATTTTTATCAATTATGAACGTACTGTTTATTTTCATATTTCATTGTATTTTTATAGGCTGGCAATAGAAAGTACTTGAACAGAAAAGTGCCACTTTGATCCCTCCTAGCAGGGAAGAAAAAACCCGTATTCGAATAGGTGGTGTGAAAACAAATTTGCTACATTGATTCATAGCCCGCCAATAACCATGGATTAACCCACTTAGTTTTACGGGGAATCTAGCCTATTAATTAAGAGCAGCATTTATGTAGATTTTATTATGTTATTTATTACTACTACCTAGTGAACTAACTAGTGTAACTTCGCTGTTTACTACTTGGGCACTTATTACTGATCAGTAGTTATACCATGAGTGTCCTACTAAACTAACGTTTACGTTAGCGTTTACTCGCTACGTAAAGCAGTCTGTCACGCTTGCACTAATTTATGGGAGGGAGATTGATGGATTACTTTATTGTATCGAGTAAACGCTAATGCTGAGTTTACAGCTGCAAGTTATTGCAGCAAGTTTTGAGACAAATTTATATGACTCTACTCATACTGCCCACCCATAACTGCATCTAAAACTTACAGCAATAACTTGCAAATGTAATTGTCAACGTAAACGTTACTTGCCAACTCATAGGTACGGCTACAAATATTTATTGTTACTGGGGAATAATTGAAGTAATGTTGCGTGTTACTCACTTCGCTAGGTTAAATAGCTTTCCGTTAGCCCTATACAATTAATGATATTTTACATAAGGCCAGTAATCAAAAGAAAAATGGCATTTTTTCAATGAGAAATCTAAGATCTTATAATAGAATACATACCTAAATTTTATAGCTGCTTACGTTTAACATTCGAGTGCGATAAAGCATAGTGCTAAAGTCTGGAAAGAGGAATCAAATGCTCTGCACAATCGTTGCTTATCTGATTCCGGGCTTATTTCAATAAATCCTGCTTATATCTTCTTAATACATCTAAATACTTTATTAGGTCGACAGTAAGCCTTTACATAGCCTTATAATCATGACCGCTAAGTACAATGGGAAACAATTTTGTAAATCCTCTTCAAAATGTTCCTTAAGGTTATGTCGTAGGGTACCGTCGTTGTAAACACTTGTTTCGCTTATTGTTCCTAAGGCAAATAAAGTGAAGCATTTAATCTCTCGAAGTCTACAGTGAAGAAGGTTATATATAGATGGACTATAAATTATTGCACAGTTCCGGCGATCGGTGCACATAAAGCTTCCTATTCAGACACCGTTAGTAGGATGGGTAGCTGTAATTCATAATCGTTTCGTTCATAAGTATGTTGTTATTTTGCGAGTCATTTTATGTGGAAGTTGCACTGTAGATATCAAGTATTGGATGCAAATTCGATTTCAATCAAACAACTGATGCTATAAATTATATTTTATATCGTAAGATCTGATTGTTCGCTGACGAAAGTACACAATGCTTGACCCCGCGTTGATCAATTCAATTTGCCGAAGCGGCAGCAATCAGACCGAATAAATTACTTCCATCTTACCAGAGAGCAATGATAGTTCATTCTCTTAATAATCGACTTATTTCCTGCATGTGCCTGCCTGCAGATTTGTTCTACTTCTTGCTCTGCATGCTATTGAGGAGACAATCTTATTTAAAAGCTTAATACGCATACCTACGTACTTAGTTATTAAGTGCATATGTTTGGTGGTTTTCAATACCACAAAACAAAAACACATCTTATATTTACGGCCTGTTGCTCAATCCCTGACTATCCGTCAGATAAAGTTAGGGCTTGCAATATCGGACCATTTCCAGTTCCGGAACTGATTTCCGATATTACACTTCAATTCCGGAATTCCGATACCAGTTCCGGAATTAACGAAAATTTTGTAAATCTAGGTCATATTTAAATAAAACGTAAAATTGCTATGTGATTTGTATACAAGATACCCATGAGGAAAGGGAAACAATTTAACAGCATATTACTGAGGCTAAAAGAAGCAAGTTTTTTGTGTGTTTCGAATGCTGCACTACATAAAAAAGAATTTTATTAATGAAACTATCGCAAAAAATGCATTTTAAAGTTTTAGGTAATTATTGTACATTGTGCATCAAGGGGAGGTAAGCACGGAATTACTAACGAGAGTGTTAGAAGAAGAAGAGAGTTGTTGAAGGCAACACAGCGACAAAATCGTTACCTAAAATGCGCAACGGTCTAAAACGGTTTAAATAAAAGACATTTTCTCTTAAAATAGACGTCATCCGGTAAACTTATACTACATTTTAAACTTCAAATCTAGTCATAAATCCGCTGTTTTTTCCCTTTCCTCATGGGCACATTGTATTGTCCATTAATAAATTAAGGTTAAGTTCTTATACAAAATGCTAAGTACTTATAGGTATGGTAATTCAAATTAGAAACATTAGTCATTTTCCATATATTACAATGTTGGCAACAATCAGTTCTTCTTCTTTGTCGTTAACACTCTTGCCAGAGTGGTCGTGGTCATCACTTCAGCTGTTGGTGGCAAGCTTTACAACACGTCGCCACTCCTCTCTGACGGTCGCCCTCCTGGTGCATTCATACAGTGATGACGAGCCATTTACAGCCGCTTTTATCTGGTCAGTCCACCTCATAGGCGATCTTCCTCGTGGCCTGGTTCCCTCAATCTTTCCCTGGCCCACAAGTCGCTCCTCGCAGCCATCTCTCCTCGGCGGCACACGTGACCAAAAAAAGTGAGGATACGAGACTGAACTAAAGATGATAAACGCTGTTTGATGCCTAGTTCTCGAAGTATAGACTCGTTGGTACGGAATTCAGTCCATGATACTCCGAGCATTCTTCTCCAGCATCCAGCACCACATCTCTAGGACGTCTATCTTATTCTTCTCTACTTCCCGCAGGGTCCACGTTTCTGCGGCGTACAAAAATATGGGGAATATAAGTGCCCGAACCAGCCGAATTTTTGTGGCTCTGTATATGTTACGATTCCTCCATATTTTCCTCAACTTATCCATTGCAGACCTAGAAATTGCCATACGCCTCTTCACTTCATCGATACATACTCCGTTGTTCATAATTAATACCCCCAGAGAAATGTAGTACTGCACCAAATCACAATTAGCAATTTGAGTAATTTCTGGAGAATTGTTATTCACGCGGTCGACAATCATAATTTTTGTTTTATTCCTGTTTATCTTAAGTCCGAACTCAAGGCTAACGCGCTCCATCTTGCCGAGAAGTTCTACCATATGTAACAATCAGTTACGTACCTGTAAACTTTAATTACAGATACCAAAATTTTACTTTTTTAGAATGCTACTTGATATTAGACCAAGTGGAGACTTAAAGATAAAGATAAAGATATTTTATTTGCTAAGGACACACAGATATACAAGTACAGATAGTAGGTACAACACGGTTTCGGAAGTAGGTATCCTGTCGTCATCCGACATGCAAATTATGTTTAGAAATACATACTACCTATATTTATCATTAAAATTAATACATTTACTTTAAATTGGTAATTATTTGATATTACTATTATCATTAATCATTAAGGATTTCAAATCATTAATTATACATTTTGTTTCCTTTCTGGTATGCAGATATTTGACAAGAAACTATCCAATTTATATAAACAATAGCCCAAAATTATTTTTAAAATTATTAAAATTCAAATTACACATTTATTATTACCCCTTAACCCTTAGGTGCATATGGTATCACACATTCTATTTCTGAAATGACTTATTTAAACAATCGATGCCAATTAGAACTCTGTTGCTCAGTGTGACAGTCGCAATTGATTACTTATTTCGACATGTTTCATTTTGGTCGTATCGTTTTTGATACTGTATGCACCTAGGGGTTTAGTCAAAGTTTAAGATTCTTCAACATATGTAAATAGTAATGCGTATAATTATCGAAGGCCTAAAAGAAAAAAAACGGTAAATAGTTGCAACCCAATTGATAATTAAAATCTGGTACAGGATCGTTGTTTACCTTGGCCAGTTTTCGTGGTTTAGTAGCTAGGTACTACTAAACTTTTTTTAATTTAGTAAACACAGTTTATTTTACAGAAAATAAAACATAACACAATTTGTGGTTAGAATTACTTATCGATATATATTGTGGTGGCTTTGTATCCTGTATTCTGTACCTGATTATCATAATCGTGTTGATATTTTATGTTTATCCATATAATAAAAACACTTTTTTTAAATTCCGAAATTCCGATATTAGCTGTGTCAATTCCGGAACTGTAAAAACGGCAAAATCGGTCCGAAATTCCGATATTTCGAAATTCCGGAATTTCGGAATGCAAGCCCTAGATAAAATTACAACTATCCTTCTCCCCAGGTATGTAAAAGAAAAGGGCAGCTAACATTTATCTGACATATATTTTATTTGGGGATAATTAATCAGGCCCTTAGTGTAATATCCAATAAAACCGGTAGATATTAATTTACATGTTTTTGGAGTCAAAAGACATAAAATACGTAAATTAATAATATCCATCTACACTTTCACAAAAAGTTTCCGTCGATTTAAGACTTCACGAGCCAGATATTTTTGTTCCCATACCTGCTTCGGATTCTGGATAGGAATGTAAATAGATCGAATTGACAAATACAATATTGATCGTAAAGTACTTTTTTCTCATGTCTTTTTAAAAATCTATAAACTCCAATCTCAATAGAATTAAAAATCAGCTGAGCATTTCCACCCTGTCCTATACAATATAAAAATAGAATACTTTTTTAATATTATAATTTTCTTGCGGCTACGCCTGGTCAACGTCCATAAGGACAAATAAATGGCCGACGGTAGCTCTACGGTAATTGCAGCGTGAAAACATCAAAGTTAGTATTTTCAGCGGCGCAACGGATCGCGATTTATTTTCGCTTTTGTTTTGTCATCGACTCTGTAGGAAATTTTATCTCAACATGTTTGAATTCTGTTTATTTTGTGAGGAAGCTTATTTGGACACACACTGTTTTTAGACAACGAAATATTTTCGAATGCTCACTACGAAAAAAAAATCACAGTGAGCCTGTTTTGTGCCCATTTCCTTGTAATAATACGAGCCCCGATGCATATGTTCTCGTCCAGTTAGACAGTTTTTCGAGATTATCCCGTTCATCCGGGGGAAAAGGTTTAGAGACAAAACCTTCACTATTCAATAGTAGTACTAAAGTAGTTTCTTTGAGTATAAAATATTTGGACTTAATAAATCAGAATAAAAAAAAAACTATTTTACGAGAGATATTTTTTTAAATTTTTTCCACAATTTTTAATTTTGTAAATAATCAATGAATGTAAAGAACGCCATTAATATTAAAGACGACATGGTACACCTGAAGCACTGCGAATTTTGCTTCAAGCTTATAAGCGCGGAATTACGGTGGTGAACGAAAATATAATTTAGACACTGGTTTGTTAAAATCGATTTATTAAACAACAAAAGCGTACTTCAGATTGTTGTGTCTCTTGAAATGTAGTACATTAACCATGACTAACGTTCATACAATTTATCATTAGCATAATGTGATCATTTTTAAAATATTCAAAAAGGACCATGCGTCAAAATGGTCCTGAAACCAACAGCATTGATAGTTATGCCAATCAACAGGTCTTAAAATCTACTTTATTTCATTATATGGGCACAAAGTCAAATTCCATTGCAGAACTAAGATATTTTGTATTTTAGTCGTGGTGAGTACGAGCTACGATAAATTCATTCAGAGTTTATTTGATTTTGGGGGGTAGGTATTGAACAAACCTAATTAAAAAATAATGTAGGAATATCGATATTTCCATTAATTATGTTCGTTCGGTGTCATTTCTTGTTGAATATCGTGTTTTACTTATCATCATAATATGAAAACATGGCAATAGAAGGACGCCGTTCGGTTTTGCAACAGCGGCGATATATTTTAGAAGAAAACTTACCTGATTTAAATATGAATATCTCAGTTCTGCAATGGAATTCGGCTTTGTGCCCATATAATGAAATAAAGTAGATTTAAAGACCTATTTAATGACTTAAGTTTCAGCTCTGTTGGTTTCAGGACCAGGCTCCATACAAAATTGCCCATGGTCCTTTGTAAATATTGTTTCGAACTAGACGAACTCCACTGCATCGGGGCTCGTACACACAACACGCAATCGTTGACAACTAGGTATACCTACGGCTATGGTACGAATCTGCATGTCTGGTCGTTGAGCTACAGATACAGATGGAAATATTAATTATTCTACTGGGGTTTTGTACTGAAATTTTAATAACTGTTATCTTAGTTATCAAAACAAATAAAATAATTATTTATTTGTGGACAGATTTATCACATAGGTACAATAGAATTTTGTAAATCAATATCTTGTTTGTGACGCGGCCAACCTATTTGGAGGCGCGATACGAGTACCTACACCTACCTACGTTTATGTGCTTCCTTATGTGTATGAGCAACCGTTGGTGGAACGGAACAACGTCAATATACTCTTCTAATAAGTCGTATATGTAACAGGATTTCAAGAACACTTAGGACTTTTCTTATTAGGAAACAATGCGCGGACGCCGACCCCGAACCATCTCGACTATAATTATCCCGACTATTACAAGGAAATCCACATAAATTCGGCTGGATAAATATTATACGTACTTACAGATACTAAACTATTAGGGTATAAGAATTTACAAATATTCTTATCAATGCAGATTATATAGGTTCTGTGATCTCTACTATTAATCTCATTTAGATTCGCTGCCTCTGCTTACTACTGTTTACTCTGACATACATTACCTACCTATCTTATTACGTCATTGATGTCCTAAAATTACGAAATATAATAAGCAAGTTGTAAGGCAACTGACTAAAATAATTACAACTATCTATGTGTTAATTAGAGCGCCTATTTATACATATGTGTACAGTCAAGGGCATTAATATATATACACTTCTCTATACTGATCCCTTACAAATGTGTCTATATATTAATGCACTCGACTGTACCTAAACATTTTTGGTACGCGCCTCTACACTTTATCTATCTCTTATTGATTTAGGGGTAAGAAGTGAAATATGTACATAATTAATTATGTATATTATTACGAATGATATCTTCAATTTGACGAGAATGAATAATTTGTTCTTGTAACTAGGTATAGGTTGAATTGAGAGCATCTGAGATGTCCGACTACCGTCTGCAAATCATCGCAATTTACGCGGTTTCTTGCCATGGGCTAATGTCCTTGCATAACGAACCTCATAGATTTATCACTTCTTCGATCTCACTACACCCCGCATGATTTATTAAAACTTTGCGTAACAAGGTCTTAACTGGCTCGACCCTCATTCATACTAACAACAAGCCTATTTGCCATTGGCGAATTTGGCGATGTATACCTATCCACATTATATGACTTGAGTCTTATGATAAAAACCCTGAGCCAAATGATTACAATTTAACAACAGCGAAACTCAAAGATTACGGTGGCCCGTGTGCGTATGCATTTCATTATGTTAGTTTATTATTATTGCACGTATTAGAGATAAATGGATATTATGTTCAGCTTTCTTGTGATCAGTAAGTAATCTATGAATAAACATTAAAGGTAATTTATATACAGCGTGCAATTTTGATGCAACCTCAAACGATTAGGATATTTAAAGTCGCCGTCAATAGGAGTTACGAGCAATGTGAAAAAACCTTGTTTTCAAAATGTGTTTAATTTTCATTCTAAGTTATTCATATTACTTAATTCATATGCTTTAAAAGCTACACTTCTTACCGCAATAATTAACTTAAACCACTTAAATAAAAAAACAGAGTTAGAATATAGATATTACGTATAGATGTTTCTTTGAACAATTTATTTACATCGTGTGCAACTTCTATCGATAGCGACTTTACCGTAGGCATTTATGTATGTTTTATTGTAAATTACAGTCTTTTCCCACACAAATTAATACACAATTAAATGTACCTACATATCCTTATGATACATAATTACATATTTGTGTGTTAGAACTGTCAATAGCTTTACGATTAATCAATGTTAAATGTACAACAAATTAGTGCGAGTGATACATTGATTCTCGAATATTTTATTTTTAGCCGGGTCCAATGTGTTAATATCGCTATAAATATGTAGGTACAAGCACATGCCCGTATCAGTATACTAAGCTACATTTTTAATGGATATAGGTGAAGATGAATGATTCCGGATGCATCTTGATTATCAATTGATATTTTAAAAATATAACTCGGTCAAGTGATCTAGTTGTGCCGTAAATGATTAATTGCAGTGCTCGCCTCGTTGAGATAGCAGGCGCAGGCGCATGTCCGGTTGCGGAATTAGATATTTTATAGCTTATTAAATTTATTTGAACTTGATGAAATAAATTATTTTCTTAATATAATCATGAAGACTTTTATGCATCGACCTAATCAATATGAATGAGCACTATTCTCATTTGTCAGAATCGCGCACGCCATTTGATGCGCGTACGATTTCTAGACATCAAATGGCTTTCTTTTCATTTTAGATTCAATGATATTCAATGTGTATATTTATTTTTCAGGTAAGTGTAATATGGATGCCAAATGAATTATGCGTCGGTTGTGGTAAGTAACTTGTGGCTTATTCTTACCAGTATACAGGTTAAGCCCGGCCCTCCTAAAAGCGAAATTTAATTCGCATTTTTTCCGCGGAATTGTTTAGACTATTTGTGATTTGTTAAATATTAGCGGTGCCATCCCCAATAGACTCTTTCGTACTAAAACGGTATTACATTTTTTTTTGTTAATTCATTTTTGCTTCGGGAACCGAACGGGGCGGTTTGGATGGGTGGCCCCTTTTAAGGGTTTTTTTTAGGTTTAATTTTAGTTAAGTTAATATTTTAATATTACTTTTGCTAATTTATTTTTTAAGATTTAGTTTTTATTTAATATTATTCGTAAGTAGTTATTGTTTTTTTAAATTGTAAGCTTTTTATTATTAAACTTATTAAGACATTTTTAAGTAAGTATTGCATTACTGTTTAATTCGTTATTTTTTTTAGATTATATTGCTTTAATTTTAATATTGTTTGCGTAAATATGATCGCATTGTAGGTAGGTAATTATGACAAGTATTAGTGGGACTATGTCGATTTGCTTAAGTTGTCCCAAGATGTTCATTTATTTATTATTTTAGTACCTCTACCTTTAAATACAGACGGACCAATCGGGGCGGTTTGGATGGGTGGCCCCTTTTAAGGGTTTTTTAGGTTTAATTTTAGTTAAGTTAATGTTTTAATATTACTTTTGCTAATTTATTTTTTAAGATTTAGTTTTTATTTAATATTGTTCGTAAGTAGTTATTGTTTTTTAAATTGTAAGCTTTTTATTATTAAACTTATTAAGACATTTTTAAGTAAGTATTGCATTACTGTTTAATTCGTTATTTTTTTTAGATTATATTGCTTTAATTTTAATATTGTTTGCGTAAATATGATCGCATTGTGGGTAATTATGACAAGTATTAGTGGGACTATGTCGATTTGCTTAAGTTGTCCCAAGATGTTCATTTATTTATTATTTTAGTACCTCTACCTTTAAATACAGACGGACCAAGCCTACAATAAAAACAATCACAGCTGAACTTAGAGCTTCATAACACTAAACTGAGAATGTGGATACTGTTCGTATTCGGAGTACTGTATATGCGCCGGCGCAGCGCAGCGTCGAAGCGATAAGAGCTTTCTAACGCCCCGCGATGAACGAGGTGGGAAAGGGGCAGAGGTCGATAATTTGCTCCCGTGTAACAGGGCTTTATCTAATTGATGTGTAATCATTAATCACGACAGAGTGGGAGGACAATTGTGACGTAATAACATTCTACACAATTTAGAGGATTAGCAGTTAGTGATATTGTTGTTTTAACATAGGTTAGCTAATAAATTGTAGATATACATTACGATTTACCTATTATTCTGGCAATAATTAAGATGAATTAAAGGGTATTAAGTCCCTGTCTATTGGTATTCAAATTTGTATTACTTTTGTTGTAAATAAAAATATACTTTGTTTTGTATGCTAGTATCTAGTAAGTATATTAGGATAAGGCGGAGAAGAAGCTTATGATAACGATTGGAAACTGCAGTGAAAGTCAAATAGTTTGTAGGTGACAGTCAATGTGACCAAAACTACTACAACTAAACATATACAGTTTATCGAAAGTTTTGACGCCGTTTCAACTATCAGATTATCTGCACGAACTACGAAGTTATGTAATTACCTAAAACATTATATGTATGTACTTACCTACCTGTTTACAGTATGATAATTGCAATAAAATGCTAATTGTTACCCTTAGGAAAAAATAAACTGTCGACATAAAACTAATTATATCGTTATCGCGAACAGCTTTTCCTATTACCATCGCCCCGGGCGTTCGTTAATAGGTTTACGGTTGCATCAGAAGCGTGCGCGCATCCGCGTCGTAAACTCTCGTAACGCGGAACTAAAACGACGCAAGTCCATCACATCTTATGAGTTCATTAGACCTTCCGTTCCTGAAGATACACCTTACGAAACGAGACGAAAACAGAAATAAACGGCAACAAAGGGCTAGGCCCGATATAGGTCGCAACACTTCCTACTACCCACGAACTATATTTAACATTTGAAATATTATACATATATTATGCAAAACGTAGCATATTTGACAGTGTGGTGTGTACGGATGGCTATATCATCTTTAAAAATTGAGAAAATTTAACGTGGTTTTAAATTCACTCTCGTATTCGTTTATTATTCTTAACAGACTCCTTTGAAATAGATGATTGAAATGATTTAATGATGCACTTTAAAAGTTTATTGGACTTATATTTAGAGTGATGCTTATGTAGTCTAATCTTATTGCAACACTTGACCGAAACATATTGAGAACCATAGTTTTCTCAATAAGTCATAATAAAAAAATTGAGTGAAATAAATCGAGACATAAAATCGGTCAACTGCATGAAGGATTTCGTGCCTTCGTAGGATGCACTAGTTTAATTCACTAAGCTAGCACTAAGCCAGGTACCGCGGCTTAGTGCAGTGCATTAAAATAGTGCATCCTACGAAGGCACGAATTGCATATTTTCGGTCTTGTGGGATCCCGGTATTTGGCTGGCTGGTATGGCTGGTAATAAATTCATTATTTAAAATACACATTATTTATTTTTTAATATCTAGATAGGGTGTACCGATAAAAAACTTTAAATTACAAATGAAAAGCTCAGGTTAATATAGTTAAATAATTATAATTTTTGGCTATACAAATTAGCTAAGAGGTCTTAAATTAGCAAAATTTTTGTTGCTAGTGCAATTTCAATATTTACTAATTAATACATACGAGCTCTTCCGCACCACTTGCAAATATTTTTCAAGAGTTTTCCACTGCCTGATTTCACGTTCTGCAGAAGTGATCAATATTTCTGGTGAACCTTATTTTTTCCCACAAATATATCCTTGCTTTGGGCGCAATAATGCTCCATGAGGGGAGTGTGACACATATGGGTCTAAAACCAATTGTTTAATCCTATACAATTCATAGTCTCTTTGGCATAGTTATTATAAAGCAAAATCAGCGTCAAAAACTAGCAAGGATGCATAAGTTAAGGATGTCTTAAGTACAATCCTATAATGTAGAAAGCTCTACCCAAAAAAATAGAAAAATATTTGGAAAAGATAGTTTGGAAGTGGTATATAAGAAGCTGTACTGTGTAAAGTTCCGAAAGTGCAGTAGTGACACAAAAGTACTACATTAAGCTCAGTTAAGACCCCTGGTTAATAACCAAAGCAAGAAATTATAGTTACCTAACCATATTGATCCGATGTAATAATTTGAAATATATTCATCTCTTTTTAGGGTTCCGTAGTAAACTCATCATCATCATCATCAGCCTATGATAGTCCACTGCTGGACGTAGGCCTCTCCTATTAACTATGCGTATAGACGCAATATGAGGTAAATGCCCATAATCGCCACGCTGGGCAAGCGGATTGGCGATCGCAGTAATGTGTCCACTATGATGACGCTGCTGCCCATCATCAATCTTTTATCAAATAATGGTCAATTTCAATCCCTTAGTCGACTCTTACGACACCCGTAGGAGGAGTTGGGGTGGTGATAAATGTATTCTTACTGCCGTCACCACACAGCCAACCGTAGTAAACTAGCAATATAATTTCGAATTTGCATCGTAATCAACTGTTTTCGGGTGCCTCTCCTAGACGTTTAGAGATGAAAAAAAAATAATACTACACAGTGTGAAATCGTTGACTAGGTCTTTAAAAAATGTTAAGGGTTTCAATAAAATCCGCTCCAGAATTTAAATAAATGGTGCTCCTATAAAATATAATATGAGAAAAATCATGAATAGGGATTAAAAGCAATCTATTTTGAACATAATCCCATGACTGAAAAATGTTGCGGGATTCCGGAATACCGCGATCTCGGCATACCGGGATTGGAAGCTCTACTGTACGTAATATCTTGTTATTATTATAGTTTTTAATTTATATACTCACGACGTCATGACCAAAATATTTGATATTCTGAATTCTTTCTATTGGGATACGATTTAGTTATGCGTATGCGTTATGTAAAATCTAAAAATCGTAAAATAAATGACACCCTTGGTTAGTAGGTATATTATACATTTCAGGTATACCTATTCGTCGTAATGCGATCAGTTATCAAGCCACTGTCTATAAAAAAATCGATTAATATTTCGGAATAAATACTAAACATAACCAGGTGCAACTCGTAAGCTCGGTTGTCGGTGTAGATTTTAAAAAGATAATACTGAAATAAAATACACTAGTCAGCGAACAGACTTATGATAAATAGTCTGTTGACGTATTTAAGCCCTTTTGCCAAAATGTTGTGTCAGTGTGGCGAGTGGCGGCCGGTAAAATCGCTCGTCTCGGCGGCATGCACGTCGCATCGATTAATCAACCGCAGACTATCGATAAAAATCACGACACTTCATTTGAAACCGCGCGGCTAGCTGCGCCTGCGACGCAGTGCACAGATTATACATTATTTGAATTGAATTATCCTAGCTATTCAAAATATTTATGTAATGCGTAACTTAAATTCTATAGGTAATATAAAGGTATATAAAATGAACTGCATGCTTAGCACAGGATTGGTATGTCAGTATGTCTCCGCGAGATAAATTCCATCTTTAACTAACTATATGAATAAAAGAGGGATGGATAGTCTATCTCGCGGCGACATATTGTCGCACGTCGCACCAATCCTATGCTGAGCCTACAGGTACCGTTCATTTTAACTGCGCTATTTTTAATTTATGTAAGTACTTCGATATTTTATGTTGGATCTGAAAAAACGATGCCGAAATTAGGTAGGTACATAACCGACATAAATAATACATTGTAAAATAATTTATTATGATATTCTACAGGCTCTATTAGTAATAATTTGAACTAAATTAAGTTCATCATTATTCTCGATGGCGATTTGATCTCGCAGAGAGAAGTGAGTAGTATTTCTGCATTACCTTGGTGATGCTATGTCTTCACTGATGGTGAGCACATGATACTCTACGAAGTACCTATATTGAGTGAGGCTCTATACTCTCGCTGAACAAAAAAGTTATTTTATTGAATACTAGCCCAGGGTGATTACTAAGACAAGTTGCTAATCGCTAACGCTTAATCGTCAATCGTATAAACGAAAGGCAGCTGTCTTTTCGTCACATTTTTACGACATACGGGACTTCATAGCGTAACCTTACGATTAATATTATCTTAACGTTTTGGGCATGACGTTACACCCGTGGTCTCATTATCGGGCAGTGTCTGCAAGTTTACGCGATTAAGTCCCATTTGTCGTTAAAAAGTTTGAATCAGTATAAAACTTTCCTATTCTATAATAAAATCTCTCTATATATTCCAAAAACACCGTTGCGTAGCTTCAAAAGTAGCATAGGTACATATGTAGTGAATAACCATACTTAATAATTTTAATTTTGAAATAAATTTATCCTTACAATTTAAGTGAAGTAAAATCCACGTGTAATGTTGTTATTTTGATTGATGTTCTGAATATGAGGCCGATAGTGTATCATTATAATATGGACCACCATTTTGTTCGTCGGAGTCTATTCTTCCGAAGTGCAAGACATAGGCACTTCTAATTACATTATGAGTACCTATGTCAAATCGGTTCTAAGCAGTGTTAAGTGTATCATGCTTGAAAAACAGCTTAATGTGATCCGTTACGTAATCATACTAATGATGGAGGTATACAACATTATTAAATATTCGCCTCGGGTTCTATCTGAATAGCTATCGCTTCTGTAATAGATTGATGCTCTCTATTCCAACTCTATTAAACAAATCAAACTAAGATGTGCTCTAATAATATTAAATTTGGTTACTTACTTAAAAAAACAATGTTTTGTATATAATGAATTATTTATTATTATTAATGATCAGTAGCTTGAATTGGCAAGTAGGGTTTGCGATAACGTTTCGCTTACAGTCCCTAGGTATACGTATGTATTAGAGCGCCAGCGACCACTTTACGCATAGAGTAAATTCTGACGTAACGTATGCGGAATGAAATCTGCACAAAGTTTAATATTATATTAAATAAATGATATCATTATTTTTTTCTTGAACATGTACGTTTTTTAATATCGATTTTAACAAGTATTCATGCAAGATAAAAACTACTTGAATCCAAAGTGTATAACTTTAGTTTTATGATACTTTATCCATTGATGTCGAAAAAACAAATGTTAGCATTTTTCTTGCCTCTAATTTTATCTTCTGTAGGAAAACTTTTTAAATAAAAATCCTTTGCTCATTATATTTCATATTCTTGTTAATTGGTCTATTGATACTTACTTATTATGCTAAAAATATTTAATTGAAATTAGCTATAAGTCATTCACCGTGACATCCGTTACTGAAAAAGCAGTGTTTTTTACACTTTTTGATCAAATGGCGAAGTCATATTTTCAAAGTTGTTTATATTTATTTTCCGTGTTGATAGGCTTGCTCTTTGTTTATGTTTCGTAATGCCCATGGTTTGAGGATGTTTTTCATCAATTTTGTTGTCATATTTAGAAGTATTTCTGAGCTCCCTGTTCGATTTTGTGATTCGGGTTAACGTAATTTCCTTTATTCGAGCTCTTTCTGAAAAGTGGCTGTAGCCAAATTGTTACATTACACTAGGGTTTCTAATATCATTTATTGGAAACGAAAAGAATGCGAGATTTTTATAAAACAGTGTTTCAAATCTTGCCTTCTTCTAAAAAATCAGAATCATCGTCGATTTTGGCCTTAGCAAATGTGTCTTGTGGAAAATACATGCAGTTGTGCGACGTTGTTCTACTCAATTGGCCATAATTTCTAAAGAAAGATGCCAAACCCGACAAAACTATCCAATTTAATTAACAATTGTATACAAATTAATTTAGCATTGAGACACAAGTTAAATTCAATTTTTTTATTTTGTTTTTACTTGTTCAAAATTTGTGCAAATTTCACTCCGCATACGTTAATTGTTACTTGCCAACTCGTGATAAGCAAACAGGAACGTACCTGTGCAGCGCAACTATCGTCGTCTGCCGTTGCAAAATATAATACTACCATCTAATTTAAAACAGCCATTATTCTTAATCTTCTCTGCTCGATCTGAGCTCGACAAAAGTCTATAAAATGAAAAGATTCATCAAAATGCCACGACGTGACCTCTTTTCTGCACTTTCTTTGTAAAAATATTTACTAATTGTGGTAGTTAAAACGGGCCAGTACGCTTAGCACATGATTGGTATGTCAGTATGTCGCTGCGAGATAGAGTTTCCATCTTTTACTAACTATATGAATGAAAGAGGGATCGATAGTCTATCTCGCGGCGACATATTGTCGCACTAATCCTGTGCTAAGCCTACAGATCGGCTTATCTGGTGGCGCAATATCTAAAGTAGATCTTAAGCGTTCGTTTGTAATCCTACCTTTATATAGGGCTGCCACTTCTTTATTTATTAATTTTACTATCCGTAAAAATATATTTCAGGGTGATAGTTATATTGGATGCGGGTGGCGCAGGACCGGTCACTGTGGCAATCTTTGGGGGGCCTATGTTCAGCAGTGGACGTCTTTCGGCTGATATGATGATGATGATGATAGTTACATTTTCATTTGTTGGAATTTGCAAACGATTCTAAGACTATTTGCATCTGCTCAAACTTAAGCGAACTAAGTACATACCTAGTGAGGTATGTAATGTACTTAGTTCGCTGGAGTTTGAGCAGATGAAAATAATTATTACTGCCTGGCAAATATATCTACTTATCACCATGTTTACCAAGAAACAGATTTGATCGATGTACGTGCGGAAATCGTGTACATGGTTATTTGGAAACGGATCTTGGAAACAGAATGAGATTGCGAGTTCTAGGTAATATGACTTATATCTTAGTTAGGAATTACCTACTCAATTTTATGAGTGTCATACTGGCAGTTTTTTAACTTAGCAAATTTCGAAGATTCAAAAAATAATTATCTCATCAGAGTACAAACAGCAACACTCCTAACGGACCATTAAAGACAGAGCAGAGAGAAAATGAAAGAGATAAATATAGTTATATTATGTCAACTTCAAATTAAACAATACACGGGAATGTTGATCGTCCGCACTGTTCGCAACTTGGTCGAATAATACAAATCGGGTTCCGAAATCTTACGAGACTAGTATCACGACTTCGGCCGAACTCTGCTGACCAATGGGGCGAGCATTGCTACGGTTAACCAATGATCGCTCGCGGTTTCTTCAGAAGGTGACATTACCATGGTTACGTAATAACAAAAACGTTTAACCAATGATTGATTACGAATTTTCCGGAAGCTGACGTTACTATAGTTACGTTATAATATATAACATCCGCTTTAGTCCTGGAGACGTCAATCTAACTTCAGAGCCGGTAATTTGACTGCTAAGCTGCTATGTAGAAATTTTCGTTCATTTTCCTTTCAACGGCTGTCACTGTCAGATATTTTTTCAAAGTTAGAATTTCAGCCAGAAACTATCAAGTCTCTATTAAACATTTGTATGGCTACTGACAGATTAAAGGATTATAAGTAGACTGTCAAACGTCTATCTACCATATTTCCACAAAGGTTACATAAGTATTCAACTAACGTCAACTAAGAGATGTGATGAATTATAATAAAGACAGCAATAGCATTTGTCTCTGTCAATGAAAAAATATCCTCGTAAGGCCCACCATACTATTTTCTTTAAATCTTATTTTGAACCTTGCCTTGTAAGGAATAGTGGTGAACTTCGTGTTTGAGAAAACGACCAAACAAAGTAAATGCGACTTTATTAAGTTTATAAAACGTTTAAATTTCATTGAATTGGAGTGTACATTGTAATGTACATTGGGCCTTACAAGGATATGCATAATGGGTATGTGTATCACGAGTGTATTACTCTCCCTTCTTCAACCGGTCTGTTATGAATGTCTCCTGTGTAACCACATTTTGGTCCAACCAACTTGGCAGTAAGAAAAGGCGGCAAATTAAAATTTTGTATATTTGGCTTACGTAAAGTATTCAACTAACGTCAACTAAGAGATGTGATGAATTATAATAAAGACTGCAATAGCATTTGTTTAAAATTGCCCGATAACATGACTATTTGTAAAAATATCTTGATTTGGAAAAATACCTCGCCTAAAAATACCTTGCCTCGTCAGATAAATCATGAAATCCAATTTGAAGAAACCGTGATTCGACTACTAAACGGTTTTAGACAAATCTCTGAAGAACTGTCGTTATCCAGTTTCCACAAGGAACAACGACATCTAGCGTCTAATCATGGCCGATAGCTAATTCTTAATTTTCGTAGACGAAGGAATTTTTATTATGTCAACTAGTTTTCATATACTGAAATTTTGACGCAACAAAGATTCGATGACATATCATCGGGGACCATCGGAAATGTCGCGATCGTGCCTACTAACGAAAAATACCGAACCCATAATATTACACGACCAAATTGCATCCTTTGCCAAGTGGCTCAACATTCCTATGTAACTGACACGTGACTGTAAGTGTGATTCTCTTTCATGCAATATTTCCAATTTCTGAAGTGTATACCTAGCTGTGTTGCTGTTTGTACCACAACACAACTCTTATTATATGTAATAATAAGAGTTGTGATACCTTCAGTACAAGTTCCTATTTGGTCACTTACATAAAAATATAAATAATTCGTATAAAAATAAAACTTAATTCCGTCCTCACGGGAAGCAACAAACTGGAACCTTTTACTATAAAGCCTCACATTTTTTGGCAACCCTAAGATTAGACGCCGACCTATCAGAGAGTACCGAACCGGTAATTGTCGACTTTCTTCTATCTAAAAGACGTCTATTATGAATATATTGAATTATTGATTTTAACCATAGATATTATGCTTATGGTATTAAATACTTAGACATTTACAATTATATGTTTTATAGTCAATTCAGACATAAATCCTATGTATTGCCGTATTTATCGAGTGCATCGGAATTAACCGTGTATTTAATTTAGTGAATTGGTGTTACAATAATAACATACCAACAAATAATAATTTTGAAATTATTCTCCACGTCAATTACATAAAGCTTAATGTAAATATACAAAAGAAGAAACTGACTGACTGATATATCAACGCACATCCCGCTGGTCATAGAGATTCAAATTTTGGTCACCACATACAAGTAGGTTTCTTATAAAGCGTCAGGCCTTGTAGTGACGGTAGTAAGAATACATTTGTCACTACCCCAACTCCTCCTGCGGGTGTCGTAAGAGTCGACTAAGGGATTGAAGTGTCACTGACCATTCTCTGATAAAATATTGATGATGGGCAGGAGCGTCATCTTAGTGGGCTCATTTCTGCGATCGCCAATCCGCTTGGCCAGCGTGGCGAGTATGGGCATTTACCTTCTAATGCGTCCGTACGCATAATTAATAGGAGAGGCCTACGTCCAGCAGTGGACTGACATAGGCTGATGATGAAAGCGTCAGGGAGGGGTGCACTATTAGTCGTGCAGTGCAGTAGGGTTCTGTATGGATAATTATCTGAAATAAACGTATTTTTTTACTAAGGAAGGGTGTTTCAAAATGCAACATCAATTTTATATGTTTAATACAATGGCAACTCGCAGGTCCCCTCTGTCTCTGATATTGTTACATAAATAAAAGGTGATTTTAATCATTATGTAGTTTTTTAACTAGATCAATAAGAATAAGCAGAGATCGGATGGATTTGCGACATTCTTAGTGACTTACGTCATTTTGATGACATTTAGTATGAGATGTCGCACAAAAATCCGATCTCTGGTCATAAGACTTACCTATAACAAATGCGCAAACCTGCCAGTGTAGGCATTATTTATTTTCAGGATAACTTACAAAAATATGATCTATTGGTCATAATATTCTTACTAAATTATGTAATTTTAATTACACATAGTATTATACTGTATACACTTATACAATAGCGACAATAATCGTATTATTTAGAAAAAAAACTAGACGAAGAGAGAAAATTAAACGATTTAAAAGAAATGGCTTTGCAGATTTTGATGAGATTTAAAATATAGATACGTATGAAAATAACGATTCGATCAAATTTACAAACTAATTAGTGCAGTCATTGAAGCGAAAAATACGGTATTACCTCCGAATTTTTTTACTGTGAACCGATTTGCATGATTTTTTGGAATTAGGCTCATCTTACCCTTAACTTCAAAAGTGAAAATGATCTGAACTCGGCCTATTATTTTTAAGGGGTGTAAACAACCCTTTAATGGAAAAATGTACATTAAGCCATTTTATCGCTAGAAAACATGTCTAATAATAAGTGGTGATATTGTAAAGTAGTTTCTAACATAATTACCTTATATTAAAATCATTAAAAATCTTACAGCCCTTGCAAACAACCCCTAAATTGAAAAAATCACAAAAAATACTTTGGTATGACAAAAAAGATTTAAGTATAGAGTCAGTAATATTTTATATTCTCTATAATAATTATAACATTTTTAACCCCCTTTCAACCCTTGAAAACTACCCCTTGATAAAAAATTGTAATTTTTTTTTTGTTAAAATGAAAAGGATTTAAATATTATTCCACACTCTTATAGGTACCCCAAGAATTATACCCCAACCTCTATACGTTAAGGAATGTCAATCTTCCATCATCAGCTCACCAACATGAGATTATGACCACCTAAACGCAAATACTCGAATAGCTTCTAAAAGAATCATCCCCAACTCCTAATCGTTAAGGAGTTGTTCCTTCCTTCATCAGTTAACTAACATGAAACGATAACTACTACGTGCAAACACTTGAATAGATCTCGAAAATGTATGAAATTTGTATATTGAAAGAATTATCCTCCGACTCCTAATCGTTAAGGAGTTATACCTTCTTCCAACATCAGCTCACCAACTTGAGACTATGACCACCTACAGGCAAATACTCGAATAGCTTCCAAAACACATGAAATATGCTATATTTAAAGAATTATCCCCCGACTCCTAATCGCTAAGGAGTTGTACCTTTCATCATCAGCTCACCAACATGAAACGGTGACCACCTAAAGGCAAATACACAAATAGCTTCAAAAATACACGAAATATGTTATATTTAAAGAATTATCCCCCAACACCTAATCGCGAAGGAGTTTTACCTTCCATCATCAGATCACCAACTTAAGATGTGCATGACTAGACGCAAATACTTGATTAGTATTCGAAAATAAATGAAAAATGTCATGTGTGCCTACAACATTTGAAGAGTTCCCTCGATTTCTCCAGGATCTCATAATCAGATCTGAACCCAAAGACAATGGGACCAACTAGAAGGTATATCCTTTTAAACAAAAAAATAATTTTCTAAATCGGTCCACGCGTCTTAGAGTAATCGGAGAACATACATAAAAAAAAAACAAAAGATTTCGTGGAATTGTAAACCTCCTCCATTTTTGAAGTCGGTTAAAAACCATTGTAAAGGTAATTAAGAGAGCAACAACATCCTTCATTGCAATATATAGTAACAAACCTTTTTCTAAAACGGTGAAGGGTTAAAGGGCTTAAGAGAGGCTGTGATTGCGCTGCCACGCGCTCTTTAAACAATCACATCTCCGTCAATTTTTGTTTGACAGAAAAAACAAAAAAACCAAATTGTTTGTCAGCAAAATACCTAAATTTTTAATTCAACACTTTTATGCGTATCTGTCATCATTTTTGAGATATTATGAAAAGAAAATGGGTTTTTGAAAAATTTCAATTTTAGATTTTTTTAATATCGTGACTTTTTTGAAAACCATCTGTCCTGAAGCAGCCACACTGATACTATCTATCAAACTCGTCATAATAAAGTTAATTCTAGGCGGAATACGATTAATTTTAATTTTGGTGGAAATGGCACTTATGAAACCCATTGATTTAAAAGAAAAAACATTAGATGCTCACCTTATTTGCAATACAGCTCACTTATTTTACGTGCAAAAGACTTTTAATAGTACTCATTTTAAAGCTTATTTCAAGCACTACAAAACCTTTTTGTATTAGAATGAATACAATGCACCTGTTCGCCGCTAGATGGCATTGACCACATCGATTAAATTTCAGACAAAATAAAAAACGGCTTTGATCTTTAATATCTAGCTTAATATTGCACTTAGAATGCTTTATAAAATATCAAATTGTTCATTGTCTTACCTGCTACAATATTGTCTGTATAAAATTTTCGATATAACGTATATTTTTGAAGATATTTGCAAAAAACCGATGAAAAACGTGAAAAAATTGCGAATTTTTAATTGCCAATAACTTGAAAAATATTGGATTTTATGAAAAACTTTGTAGGTAATTTTTGCTTATAATTAGGCTTTCTATCGATATCCGAGGTTATTTTTCAAAAAAAGAAATCCACCCCCAAGAAGGGGTGGCAACCACCCCCAGGGTGGTTGCGGAGTTCAAATTATTTTCACTTTTGAAGTTAAGGATAAGATGAACCTAATTCCAAAATTGTATGCAATTCAGTTCACAGTAAAAAAAATCGGAGCAATAATGCTTGAATGACTGCACTAAATGTTTGATGAAGTATTCTTAGCAGCCCGGGTTGGTATTCAATTGTGAAATAATGATTCGATTTCATTTTGAAAGCAGAGGCTAACACGGGCGAAACTACGATTCGATTTAACCAAGTATCATTGTAATGTTGGTAAGATTTGGCTTTCGACCGTTTTCAAATAAGCAATTCAATATTAATAAGTTTTATAATTCGTATGAGCCTAACGTAATAATGAAATAAATACAATTTTAGAATTAAATATGTATAAGAATTATAGTGTCGCTAAATATCTAATTAACGATACAATCTTTGTTTATATGATATAAAGTGTAATTTCACGAATATCCGAAGAATGCCTGCATACAAATATAAATATAGTACCTTTTCTTTCGTTCCTGTATAATTATGCTTTTCATATACGAGGAGTACGGTGGCTCGTTTTTTTTGTTCATTCTTCGTCTTAGGCGAAATTTTTGAATGTCTTGATGTTGATTCTAGAGAAACGGGAGCTGGAGGTTTTACGTTCACTAGAGGTCACAACAAAATATATGAAACACAGTAACACATTATAAAGAGCAAAGATGAAGAATGGGGTCATAAATGTTAAATTGTTCAAGGTTTTATTTTATCCGGATTAGTAACAGGTCGCTGTAAATCGGAAGTATCGGCTCCAAATACAATTACTTAATCACCAGGTAAGCTGCGGATCGCGTTACGGTCTTACATCCGGATTTACTTGCAGCGCGATCTAGATGCTACGGATTATTAGTATTATTACGGAACATCGACCGGAACGTGTGACATAACATGTAATGTTTTGTCGATGAAAAATCGTCATTCTTTCCTATTAATCACATATACACGATGATTCTTAATCCGTGATCAGGAGTAGAAAAACATTAAAATTTAGCCAAAATTAAACTTATTCGGCGAGGTCTTAAGTTATTTCTTCACTGTTTAATTAATTAAAAGTGAAAAACTAATTAAAACAAATTACCACTTAATACATGGTCATCCTACAGTATAAAGTTTAACTACGATACGTCAAGTGCCATCAGTACCTATGGCGGGAAACGGGAATTTGACGGATCTTATGTCAATAAAGACTTCTATCTACTCATTATTTTATCAGTGCAACACTGATAACGACGAACATAATAAAATTGATAGGAGATTATGTTAACGTGCATTACCTAAACTGGGCAAAATCTTGAGGAAGTAAAGCAATTTGTTTTCATACAGTACAATTTAATAATTAAATAAAAACAATAAAACTGCATACCTGACCAACTAAAACAAAAAAAATATTTTAAACATAATATCAAGTGTTCAAAATGTCCAGTGTGTCCACCGTGTTGTTCTTGACACAGATCCGCTTGATTGTTCCTGTGATTGGTTTGATTCACTCGAAATCTTCATTCAGCAAAGAATCTTAAGATTTGTTGATCCAGATCGTCAGGATGATGACGAGGTCGTCCGGGTGCTCGAGCATGTTGTGGCACTGTAAACTGTCCGAAGTCGCGAAGATTTTTGGTGCATGCGATTTATTAAATTGTGTCCGGGGACCGGAATGTTTGGATGAAGTTTGTGAAATAATAGTTGGGTTCGCCTTGTGCTATTCGTTTGTATTGATAAACGTACAGTATCGTAACGCTCATGTTTGAGTACCGATGTGGTGGAGTCATGATTTTTGGTGAATAATTATTATTTTCTCAATCAATATCCGTGACTATGACTTTGTTTATTATGCGTATGACAAAAGTGATTGACAATGTCATGGGCAAGGTTTACTCATAAATTGACAATTGCTAATAACTTTGTAAAGAGATTACATTACAACCTCATTAAAACATATATGGTAGTAGTACAGTGACAAGGATTTTAGGATAAAATTTAATTCAAAATTAAAACATGACTAAAAAATAAATAAATTTGTTTTCACGTAATTACTACTTTAACGTAATCCCCATCAATTACCGAGTTAGAAAAAATGATTCCTGATCACGGATTAAGAATCATCGTGTATAGGTAACCGTTTTTTGTAACTGTATGATAGAGAGAGCTCGTATAGTTTCGGCATGTCTATTCTGTTCTGTCAGTTGGTTCTCTCCGGAGCTTAATTCAGTGACCGTTAGTACCAGAAATTTGCAATTTGATTATTTATTATTACATCTAATTAAGGCAGGCTGTTTAAGACAACTGATGTAAGCCTGAATCCTAAATTCTTGATACTCTCGTTTCTCTCTAGTTTAGATAACTGCTCTAGAATTTAAAAACATATATTATGCGCCCCCCGCCCCTGTAACCTTTGATCCGTAGGTACGAAAACTATGAATAAAATGACGAATATTATATGTATATAATATAATAAGCTTAATAGAATACTTTTAAAGGTACCTATTTTGAACATAATCAGCCTGGCCGTTTTTGACCAACTGCAATTGTGGTCTACACTGAGCTTGGCCCGACATACTATTGGATGGTTTTTATATGGTTAAATAATTATAAATATTATCATTTAAATAAATAAATAAATATTTTTGGACATCTTTACACAAATCGACCTAGTCCCACGGTAAGCTCAAATTAAGGCTTGTGATGTGGGTACCAGGCGACGATATATATAATAGATACTTAAATACATAGACAGCCATGACCAAGGAACAAATATTTGTGATAAAAAAAATACGCAAATAATGCAATCGCCAGGATTCGAACCCGGAACCTCCAGCTTCGTAGGCAGGGTCACGGCGGGTCAGGCTACGGAGGCTGACAAATAATGAAACATATGTACAGTGGCGTTCAGAATTGCATGGACGATTCTATTCATCCATCCAATTTTGAACCCGACTGTACAGTTGAAATAAAAATAGCATTATTATTTTATTTCACAATCAATATTTTCTTATGATTGTAAACGATTTCAAAGAATCTCACGTTTTATTTATTCACAGCGTATTTGATATTGATAAACTCCCTGCTCTTTGATTACGGATATAATGTGCAGAGGTGCGCTATGCACTATTCTTTCTAGTTGTTATTCTCATAATTCTATGCAGCTCTATAAACATATTATGGCCATTGTGAAACACTCAGTGCTCTTGCTCTCCATTACATGCTAAACATTAACAACACTACACTTTCCGGAAAACAGATTATTTCTAGTATACCTACCGCCGTATGGATTATGTGCCAAAAAGGCGTATGTAACTTTTTTTATATATCAATTACACCTTTTAGTAAAACTAAACAGAAGCGATAGTTGTACGTAACTGGCGAGTTGCCTACGTCATTTTGGCTAGTTTGCCGTTGCGAGTCATGCTATCGGTGGTTGTAATGGGCCTACCATCAGCGTCCTTCACGCTCCATCTTGCCCTGATAGCATTTGCTGGTCCATATCGTCGAAAGCTATCAAGTATCCACTAAATTTTTTAGCTGAAATGTGTCCAGGGTAATCACGTTTATGTATACTTATATAACTTGCCATGATACTTTCTGGACAGATTTCGATTATTGACTGTTTCTTGTGTTCTCGATAAGCTAACCAAGTAAAATGTTCCTGTACAGAAGTAATAAAAATTGTGGTCTAATATCACTTATCGACTCTATCACAAATTACAGAAAATAAACTGTTACCTAGACCAATTTCTTGGCTTAGAAATAAACTAATCATTTTCGATCCTCATTTTATTGTAATATTAGTCTTAATTTTTATATCTATTCCACTGTGTTAGAAAATTATTATTTGCTTCCTACACCGACAGGAATTTTTAGGGTCAAAATTATCTACCTACCTACTTATTTTTTCCGATTGTTCTTATTCAGCTATACAGGGATTATATTTATCTAAGCAATCTTAACAAGCCGCATTATCTGAGGCACAGATCTCATCAGACGACACGGAAGCCACTGGTTCTATTGGCAGATCACATTTGTCGATATTCCGACGATCCCAGGCCACGGCCGAGCGCATAGCACAGATAGGTAAATCAAATAGTGCATTTCATATTATTTGCTTGGTTTTTATAGACGCAAAAAGAAAACTAACAGTTTAGAGAAATATCTACAGGGTGAAATTGAAATCGTGAACCGTAATATGTTTTTCTAACTCTAAAAATAACTAACAATTAAATGCCCACAAGTTGCTTAAGAAGGGGCATGTATTTTTTAATTTTTTTGTATGTTTTGGGGTTTATGTTTTTGTATTTTTTGGCTTTAGGATATCAAAACGGATTATTTAGACAAATTAATTATATATGTAAATAGTCGTTATAATTTCTTAAATTCACTTTAAAAATTAGAAAAAGGCACAAAAAAACAAAAAACTAATCATGACTATGTAATTTTTGAAGCATTCAATTGTTAGTTATTCATAGAGTTAGGAAAACATATTACGACTCACGATTTAAATTTCACCCGGTATAATCAAGCTTTATTTTATAGTTTTCATGATTTAGGATAATCTATATTGGTAAGAATTGATTATAATAGCACATACCTAGATTTACCAATATTCAATGATCAATGACGTAAACTGAAAATAAACAAATAAAATAAGGTTGTTCGCAACTTCTTTAAAAAGGAAGTATATGAAATTGCGATCGATGGCACGATATCAGGCTTATTGGCTACAATAGTCCTGTCCGTGATGATATATCGATTCCAATGGAGTGTGGCACGACCATTTTAGAAAAACGGCACTTCGAAGTCCACAATGCTGTATTGAAGAGCAAGCTGCTGGTGTATACTCCTGGTTAAGAAGTTGTGTCTGTGCAAGTACTCGGTGTTAACAATCTGAGGACAACCGGATATAATATGCCTGAGTGATTCACCGGGACGGCGGCCTGCCCGACAAATGTCGACCGTATCGTCCTTCAGGATATATTTCCGGTATTAATTCGTCATGATAACCTCGTCAGCAATTACCCAGACAAAACCCTCGGTTTCTCCGAAGAGGTCCCCGAATCGTAGCCAGGTAACTGACGCGAGCAGGTGTACATCAGGTCCCGTGAGGGCCTTGTAGAACCGCCCGTGTAGCTCCTTGCTCTTCCATACCACCTTGCGCTCCTCGGTGCTTAGTATCACAGGTTTGCGCCAGTTCTCTTTTGCCAAGGAGAGTGGCATGAGGTTCTGATCTACTGATGATGTACCCCGCAGTCATTGTTACGAAAATAAGTTCTATGATTAATAGGTGAAAAACTTAAGAAAGTCACCTGCTCCTGACCTGTTCGCCACGTCACTCACACATACAATAGGTGTCTTTCTTAAGTGTTTCGCCTATACACCTCGCAGTGTATTATTATTATTATATTTATTGAATTACGAGTAATTATTTTACATTTTACATTTTCTACATCTATCACGGTTACAGGATAAACAAGACCTATTTATAAATAAATAAATGATAAGTAACAGTTCATATTTATTTAAATAAATATTTATACTTATCAGATTTTTAGTAGTCTTTCTGTATTGTAATCTGCAACGAATGCAACGCAAGTTGGTGGCTCGCATGCCTCGCACGAGGGACCGTGCGAGCCTTTCTAACAATGCCACTTGTCGACCACAATTCAGGCCGAAGCATCAATCAATGACTGCCGCTTGTATTGTATGGCTATAAACTAATTGCTTGTATTTGCGATATTTTGCAGATTGTTGAAATATTAAGTTAAAAAATGTGTTATTTTTTAAGTGGAGGGCAAAATATTTAAAATCAAATATCAAAAGAAAACTTAATCATAGTCTATCACAAGTATCACAAAACAGGCTACGTACTATATTAAAACAGATAATCTGCGAAGTATAGGTAACAATGCCCACAAACTTTTTTTGAAGCAAGTCAGAACGATGCATGAAAAGTACAATGTTTATCAAATGTTTTTATTACCCTAATATATTTATTTTTTTTAATCACATTAGCTTTCTAAGCGCGCCATTGCTTGCATGCATCGTGAAAAGTGAATAAATATGAAAATAGAAAAGTGTAATTTCCTAGGGAATTTCACTTTAAAAAAAAAATATTTTGTCTTTTTTTTTGTTCGTAAGTGTGATGAAAAACATTGTTTGCAATTGCATCATGGTCTGTAAGAGGCATACTAACTTGAGTCATTACAAGCCCTCCGCCTACGGCGTCAGTCTTCTAAAAGTTAGTAATACCGTACTTACCTCCCTAGATGCACAATGTACTATTTCATCACACTTGCTGTCTAAGCGCGCCATTGCTTGCGTAGTAATAGGAAAGTGAAATTCCCTAGGGAGTAATAGAAATGTCAGTGCGTCATTTAATAATATTATGTCTCAAAACTATTTTTTTTTGTCGGCAAGTGTGATGAAAAACATTGTATGCATCACGGTCGGTAAGCGGAATACTAACACTCTCGTTAGTAATTCCGTACTTACCTCCCTCGATGCACAATGTACTATTTCATCACACTTGCTGTCTAAGCGCGCCATTTTACATAGCAGTTAGGGTGGGCTCCTGGTTCTGGGTTTCTATACAAGTATAGTAGGTACCGGAACCGGGAATTCCCGGTTCTTGCCATACGAATTTAGAACCGGAACCCTTCCCTAATAGCAATAGACATAAATCAAAGCACGTGAGTAGATTGGATTTTTATCCTCTGATAAGTATGTTTTTTATGTTTATAAATAAGTATATTTTTTTTATTTAAGGCCTGTCGTGTTAGCATGTAGATAATATGACGAAGCTTGTTGCGGATTCCATCATTCATGTGTATCAGACAAAGCCTGTTGTTGATTCATTTTGCGTTTGTTGCCCCTTGACGAAGCCTATGTTTAAGATACGTTTCCGATGTTGAATAGTTAAGAAATTGTTTTTGGTTTTAAATAAACAATTTTTTTTATTTGGAAAAATGGCAACCACGCTCTGGCGTTTTAAATGTTTTTTATTATTATTATTTAGCTGACATAGAAAATTGTATTGTGGGATAATTTTGTAACATTTATACATTTATGTATTTTCGGCAACATAATGTTTTAAAGTAGATAATATTCTCGGAAATTTTGGGAAATATCGTTTGCTCAGCCTCGTGTGAACTATACCAGCTTACTATATTTTATCAAAATCGAAGACGCGATTCAAATGTAAGTACCTACAAACTTTTTCAGAAATCTCACTTGCCCAGGAAGGTACAATCGACCAAGTTTCGCCTTACGCTTTTGCATCTATTTGATACCATAGGTAATTATTTGAATACACGTTCCTCCTAAACCATGGAATGCTTGGAATGGTTCTGAGAATTCTAAGTAACAAAAACGAAAATGTTAAAAGGATTTTTTTAACTTCTTCGGTTCATTTCTATTAGCTATGGAACTCTTCCATACAGCAGAACCAATTTCATTGGCCTTCGGTTAATGGTAGCAATCTCCCAAACTCCATTCGAGATAAGCGACTGACTAAATATTTCTATAGCTCGTAATCGGTCGGAATTCTTTTTTAATCGCATTCTCGCAATACCACAATAGGCTTAGGACAGTATAGTGTTTTATTCGTTTGGTAGGCACCTGCAAAATGTTAGTAAGCTTTGGAAAAACCAACAATCAGAATTAAATAGATTGTTTACTAGACTAGACTAGACTAGAGTTTTATTGTTACTTACCAAATACTTAATAATATGTAATGCGGTTACGCATTTTTCGTCAAATCAAGTGATTAATTTACGATTAGCTAGTTAAACGGTTTGATTGTGATTTCGATATTCTTTGGTTATATAACATTATAAATATATTTACTGTATTATTTAATCGAATTGTAGAATAAATCAAAAAGACATATTTGGTGTCTTTTCTCTTGGATCAAACTTAATATACCTAGTTTTGCCTGAGACCTTCATTTGTGAAATCACAGTACTGGTAAAGATGTTTATATTGCTAAAAGGGTGTGCTTTCTAAAGGCGCGGGCGCAGGCGTGAAATGCGACAATGGGAGGTCGTGAGCGCACCTCGTCCAAGCCATGTATTCCGGATCGCAAGCACATTTTGGGCTCACGCCAACCAGTGTAATTGATGTCTCCAATTACTTATATCAATAACAGTTATTTAGGTCATGAGTACACTGGTTCGTTGATTTGCTTTAGATGAATAGATCTTTAAGCAATGGGCAAATAGGGCCAGTCTAAATGTTTTCGCGGTCAGATAGTATCACGGGATGGCCGCGTCGGTGCCAGACACGACGCCACTGAATCTACCGCAGGAACAACTAATTTTAGGAGTTAAATGGCCTTACTAGACTCTATTTTACCTACTCCTCGATTGTTGAATGAGTAGACTACTGGCCTAGTATGTCCACTTCGTTAGTTCCTGATATCGAAACGTAAATATACATGTGGAAGTGGTCCGCCTCCGAGGTGTTAATGGCCGGGTTGGCCGGAAGTGGGGAATGTCTCTCGAGCTCGGGATAGGTACCTACACGTAGTTTTTCATATCCGTATCACGAGTGATGACTTGATGACGTTTCAATATCTATTGCTAATATTACACTAAATGTAATATTATAGTTACATTGGCAGACATGACATCCACTGCTGTTACTTTTTTTTTGTTTCCTTTGGCCTATCATGACGGTACCACTTAGTGACACCAAGCACTACACATTACTAAGTTACTGTTCGAAAATTGGACAGTAAATTCAAATCGCATCAATGTCGCATAGGTTTGTTTGACATTAAATCATTATACCTATTTAATAAAGTTTGACTTTAAAGTCTGCATGAATTTATAGACACATACCCCCTTATTCATAAACGTCTCCTAACTTAGCAAGCTGCTAACTATCGTTTGTCCCTTTCGGTCTTTATACATATTGATATGATCAAGAGGGACAAACGACATATTTTTTTTGCCGGGAGGAGAGGAGACATTTATGAATAAGAGGAATAGAATATTAGTTGAAAATAAGGAAACTACGTTGGAGAATAAGCAACTGAGGGGCTACCACGATCTACTAATGCGATTTATGGCGTAAAATAAATCGCGATGTGTCAGATCCATAGAACCTAAACAGAATAGCATAAGTATATGAGATCATAGTAGGGCTACCATCATAGTCTCTGTCTGTTGTTTCACTGGAAGGGTTAGCGTTCAATTTTCTAATTACAAAAACAGAACACACAGTTACGTGTATTTTTACCTACAATAGGTGGAATTTGATTTAAATATTTACGCAATACGCATGGTCGCATGCATTGACTGTATGTGTATCATTGCACTTAATCAACTTGAACTTTTCAAAAATACTTTCGCAACATTGCTAATGTTGATATTGTTTTGATTATTACGAAACGATTGATTTGCTATGGGAGCGCTGATGTAATTCTGTTTTTATATAACTTTTGAGGCAATCAAAAGGTTAAAGCGGAAGTTGGTTTTAAATATTTAAGACCTTTATTCATTCTTTACCCTCTGGAAACGCCATAAGAGTTAAAATCATCCGTCTTATAAGGCAGTGCATGAATAAACTGACTCAGTCAGTTTAGTGTTAACGATGGGTAGTGGATGTCACAATATGATTTGGAAAATAAGTGGCACAGTGGAATCCGGGGTCCAATGATTAGCAATCAGACTAGTAAAGTTTAATTATATTTGCATTCGTATGAAATAATGAGTTCAAATGCACTGATATAATTCGATGCATGTTTTATTGTCCATCTAGAGGTATACATTTACCTTTTATTACGTCGTCAGGAATAGACAGCGAGATAAAATATTAAGAAAACTACCTAAGTAGATACTTGTCGCGCGTATTCCGTTACAGCTAGTAGGTAACTTTTTTGTTTCACGAGTATCAAATTAAAGCATGACCTATGATTAAAATGCACTTTTATAAAAATATGTCTTACTTTTGTACATTTTATTTATGATAATGACATTCATAACTTATATGTCGCTGAATGCTAGCAGTGATAAGTGGTATAGATAATCGCACTATGTATTTAAAATATAATTATTAAGGGGGCGTATGCCGGATTTCGAAAGAAGCCATCATGTATCTCCAATGGACCGTCGAGTTTGGTATTTTACAGTTCGCACGCTGCCCTGCTATTATGTTTAGAGAGAAATGCGTTACGTAACCCAAAAAAGTGTAATGCATAGGCATTAGCCTTACTTCCATGCAGCCGTTCACTTTGAATAGTATCTCATTGTAGATCAAACGAATAGAAAATGTATAAATTGCTTCTCGAAGTACGCGCTCGCGCCGCATCTCTCGTGAGGTTAAGCCCAGTCCATAGGTACAAATTGTATACGATTCATATTTTAAAGCAAACGGGTCTTAATCGCGTAAACTTACGTTTAATTATATCATGACGTTACACCCATGGTCGCAGGCAGATACGGGTGTAACGTCTGCCCGTGTTCTAACACAATCTTGGTTTTATAACGAACTTAAAACCTTAAACCTTGAGTTTGAATACATTTTTAGCTTAAATTATTGATATTTATTCGTATTAACGTAAATATACATTTGCGAACATGTTTCACGATGTGTAAAAGACGTCAAATGCTATGGAAAGTCAGCCATATATGTTTACATTGTTTTGGATTCTACTGACGATTGGTATAGTATAGATAGATGTACCAACCTATACCTACGTACAGTCAACAAAAAATGTCTACTACTTATCCTCTCTTCAGTGGTATATATCATCAGCCTATGATAGTCCACTGCTTGACGTAGGCCTCTCCTATTAACTACTTATGCGTATAACCGCCACGCTGGGCAAGCGGATTGGCGATCGCAGTAATAGACTAGCGGCCTATGCTGAAAAAAATATGGGTCATTTGAACCACCAGGTGACCTATCTAGAACGATATAAGAGCATAAAATAATAAGATTCAGCACTATGCCGTCACATGTAAGCTGTCCAACTGACTCCTGGTGAGAATTTAAAAGTACAGGTAGAGTGAGTACATTTTGGTCATATATTTTTGTACGGCATTCTTACCACCGATAAATCCATGAAAAATAATAAGAAAACGCACAGTGCCGTACAAAAATTGTGCGCCACAAAGTATGTTTTATTTTTATTTTCCGACAATCACCAGGGTACATTCGGCCATTTGATTTTGTACGGCATCTGTGTCATACTATTTCAATACTGCTTCTAATCCATTATTCCGCAACGCCGTACAAAAATCATGCGACAAGGGGAAAAAATCGAGGGTTGCAATCCCCTCTCTTTCCGTAGTCCAGGGGGTGATTTGAAAAAGTACGGCTTCGGTTCCAAAACATTATCTAGCACTCAAAAGTACTATTAAAAATAATGCCGTCAAAAAATGATAGTCCATTTGAATGTATATCAATAATCATCTTCATTTCATCGTATCCTTGATTTTTACAGCTGTAAAATCATTTGACCCTGTACGGGAACTTCTTTTTTAACATGATGTTGTAAAATACAATCGTTACATAGTATTGCCGTTCAAAATAACCTGTTCTAAAAAGAATTATAGAGAAATACAAAAGCTGAAATTTTGAAAATTAATGTAAAAGTATAAATATCATAGATTAATGAAATATAGCAGTTTTTTACATTTTATCCCTTGTTTTAAATAACATTAACATAGATAAATTAGGAAAAAATAATGCCGTACATTTTTATGCAGACCTTATATTTTAGGCTGATGAAAGTCACGCTACAATTTTAAGGGTACTTTATGGCCATCTGATGCAATGCGGTATTAACATATTTTTGAAGAGAACAATTGATAATATGATAAAATCACTATGACGTCTAGCAGAATTGAAACGTTGTGTATATTATGTCCAAGAATTGAAAATGAAAAATCCCAGTATCAACAGTTATGTATACTTTTTGGTTTAATATATACTTCAAACGTTATTGATACATACATATAATATATAATGTTTCATTGTAATGATTTCAATAAATAAAACAATATTTTTTTTAGAAAAAATCTATATAGGTATTTTATGATAATAATATATATATTTTTAAGAAATTAGATAAATTTATTCAGTATTGGAATCAGTAACTCAGTTGTTATCGGAATCAACGTCTTCATCGACGTCCGAATTAACTTATCTATTATTTTCTGAAACATAAATATGTATTTGTCAAAATCCAAGTTACGTACAAATTTAAGATGTAAAGATTTATTTACCTATGACGTCATTACTTTTATAGTTTCTAACTAGGAACCTAGAATCAAGAAAAGACTATGACAATTAGTAAAAATAAAATATCTAAATGCCGTATAAAAAAAATCACCTTACATTTCGTACAGTTTTTTTTCCCTTTGGACCAACGAAAATATACGGCATATGAAAAAATATTATCTATGCATAAAATACTTTCTAAATAAATTTATTTCATGTTGTGTCAAATCACCCCCTGGACCACGGAAAGAGAAGGGATTACAACCCTCGATTTTTTCCCCTTGTCACATGATTTTTGTACGGCGTTGCAGAATAATGGATTAGAAACAGTATTGAAATAATATGACACAGATGCCGTACAAAATCAAATGACCAAATTTACCCTGTTGATTGTCGGAAAATAAAAAAAAAATCTGACTTTGTGGCGCACAATTTTTGTACGGCACTGTGCGTTTTCTTATTATTTTTTATGGATCTATCGGTGGTAAGAATGCCGTACAAAAATATTTGACCAAAATGTACTCACTCTACCTGTACTTTTAAATTCTCACCAGGAGTCAGTTGGACAGCTTACAAGTGACGGCATAGTGCTGAATCTTATTATTTTATGCTCTTATATCGTTCTAGATAGGTCACCTGGTGGTTCAAATGACCCATATTTTTTTCAGCATGGGCCGCTAGTCTATAATGTGTCCACTATGATGACGCTGCTGCACATCATCAATCTTTTAAATGGTATGGTTCAAATAATGGTCAGTGACACTTCAATCCCTTAGTCGACTCTTACGAAACCCGCAGGAGGAGTTGGGGCGGTGACAAATGTATTCTTACTGCCGTCACCACGAGGCTCTTCAGGAGCATTCCATGAAAACATGTCGTAAGCGACACTGTCTTTTCAATACTTTTGAAAAATTAAATTAGTAAGCTGAATTGCGGCATAGTAATAACATATCAAGGCTTTAAGATTGACAGTGTTTCCTAACAGCTAGCATATTTTATTAGGGTAGCTACCATAGTGTGTTGTAAGCGACAAAAAGTAGATGTTTTCATGGAATGCTCCTTCAGTGGTAATTAAGTCTAAATAAAAGTGGTGTAAGTTTCCTTAAAATAATAGCAATGGATCACATTTTTTTTATAATTTATCTTAATATTTACAGTACCTACCTATCTAAATACATGCCACCGCAACAAATGGATGAAATGTATCTAGGTATAATTATGTAAGAGAAACCCACGGTCACAGTAAAGCAAAATAAAACTGATATAATTCGTATTTTTAGGCTTCAAATTAAATGTGACTAACGTAATTTTCGCACAGTCCTCCAGTTATCGAGTAAAAACCTAACTCGGTAACAATCTCTAGGTAATATGAGTGAAATTCCTGTAAGATACGGATTTTAATTTGACAGATCGAGTTCGCCCTAAAAAAAAAATGTATTCCACTGCGCAAGTGCGCATAGCTTGCCCAGGATCACTCGATAGCCAATCAAAGAGGATGGTCTGTTCAAATTATGTGATGGATACATCTAGACGTGCTTTTAAAAGTTTTAAAACGAATAAAGATTTGAACAACAGGCTGGACGTTCCCTTATAGGAGATACGCTAACAATTATTGCCGGTAATAGGAAAATGCGTTTTATCTTATATTATAACTCGCGTTCAATCTATTGAAGAGAAAACTACTCCAACCCTATCGCCACGATAACAGTATCATTACCACGAGTTTGCAGCTGCAGTAGTCGCTAACGTCTGCGTATTAGCGTAACTTACTTTCTATGGGTCTTGGCTTGGGTTTTTCACATGCAACCAACTTACGCGTTGTTCTATTGCTACAACGCTTTCTGAATAATTGAGATCAACTAAAGAGTTAAAAAATTCTTCCTACTCCCAACTCAACGGTAAGCTCAAACTAAGGCTTGTTTTGTGGTTAATACGTACGTATTATGTATATTCATATAGAAAACAACCGTGAGTAAGGAATAAATTATTGTTATATTTAACACTCCAAGAAATTTCTTTACCGGGATAGTACAGAGCCAATAAACAAAGTAACTAGGCTTCAGAGATCCACATAGAATCTCTAGAGAGTAAGATACGTAGACGTTAACGTTAGCGGTCACGACGTGTAAACTCGTGGTAAGGATATTGCTCTACGCGTTGCAACGTTTCGTGATTATAACGCCGATATTGTATAAATTGCTAATAAATAACGTTTTAACATCGCTTGTGGCAGTTCCATATTTTATTACTCTAGGCAATGTAGGTATTAAATACTTCTATTTGAAAATATATTCCAAATTCTGTTTAAAAAAGTAGATTTTTAGATACTAATAGTTAGTCAATTAAAGCATAAGATCGACGCAGAATATTGGAGGTCAAGATCGTCTAGCACAAAATTTGGTTAGGCTACTAAAATATTATAAAATATGTTTATCACTAATATTTTATCTGACTTCTCCTAGGTTGTATCCTAGCCTGCTATTTGCTATGCCACGACCCTATCTGATTTGATTTGTTGATGAAGATACGTACAAAATTTGATATTTTGCGCTTGTGAATATTTGGAAGCATCGAAACCAAGTATTGTCAAAAATGAGACGAGAAAATTTAACATTATTCGACCGAATTCGTTATTAAGATGTTTTGATGTTTACGCATCAGTTCGATTGAGCAAGATTGATGATAGGTCCTTGTGTACAGTGCAGTTCCTACAGTCAATCTGCGTAAATCGTTTTGCGGGACTTGTGTCATAATTATAAATGTATTTAAATTCAGTTAAATGCAATAATAAACAAAAACTAAAAAAAACACGAAAACCGAAGAGCTTTCTTGTTTGCCGACTTGCTTGGCTTGCTAATAGAAAAGGCAACCTGGTTTCGGTACCATCCATTTTAAATCTCTTTTTTTTAATTATGAAATGTACCTACGACCGGCTCTCAAATAGTGAATCAACGTATTTCACATGACGTTGGTCCCGCGATGGTCCATGGGCTCTCCCAGTTATCTTCCATTTAATTAAAGGCTGTATTTTAGAGACAAAGAATAATGCTGTTCAGTATAAAACCAAAATATACATTTAAATCGGTAACTCGTAGTAGCGAGCCTGTTCATCGAAATAATATGGCTAATCGCTATGTAATAAACGAACATTATACCTGTTTAGAAGATGAGATGCATTCATTGTACATTATTTAATCAACGTTTAGATGACCATGTTATAGATAATTAATGCTCGATCGATAAGTCATCTCGGCCATCGGCAAGTCGATCATAATTTACACCTACGAGGGCTGTTCCGAAAGTTTTTAGTTGCTCCGGTTCTATTCATGCGATTTAAATTAAATTTATATCATTGTGAGGGACATTTCAATATTTATTATGGTTAATAAATTTATGCATGTAATGGGAATAGTTTTTTTATTATATTTTTTTTACAAAAAGCTGTTTTGTATGAAATTTAGCATTGTATGAAAAAATTAGCTATTTTTGACACATTGAAGCATATTTTGTATAAAAATCTTTGAAAGCCGTACTTAAATATACCCGGGATAAATAATTTAGTTCATTTTGCGTTTTTTAAATTATAATTGAAGAAAAATTATTATTGATTGAATGATGATTTTTACAATATTCAAAATTCCAATTTTAGAGTTAACGATTTTTTTCGATGCCTACTCATTTATGATTAAAGTAAAGGATATCACGTAATTTGTACTAAAAAATAACGGAAATATCTTCAATTACTAGTACCCATAAAATAAAATAGTTTTATAAGTGAATGATGTTCATAGCATCTCATTAAAAAAGTGTCTTAAAAACCGGTATCATGGTCATTGGAGTAAGGCTTGACACGTCTAAGTAAAACAAAATAATACAAATATCTAAAATCTTTACTGAAACAAATTTACACCGCCTAAAGCGTCATTGAAATATTCCTCAAAATGGTGTAAGTTTTATTGAAATCGCATGAATAGAACCGGAGCAACTAAAAACTTTCGGAACAGCCCTCGTATTATTAGATCGCTTCCTATTCGTTTTCACATGTGCATGTTCGAAAGCATGATTTATTAACAGTGATATGAAATACAGCGAAATGTAGCTAGCGGTTTTTGATCGATTGTATGTATAGGGCCTTTAGTACCTACCTACTCAAGATATTAATGTACGAGTTATAGTGGCAGATGATGAGAAAATGTTTACAACAAAGCTTAAATACTTAACTAAACTACATCTTGTATGTATGGATGTTAAAATTTGTATATAACCGATGATAATGTTTTATATGACGTTGTGTTGTGTGCAACTGTATCTCTAGACAAAATCTAAGACATAAAACTCGGGTACCGCGCAAATAACTTGTCTAATTATTATTATGTAACTTTAAATGTAAAATTGAGGACACGTTTGTGGTTGGTACTAGAAATGCTAAATAATAAAGTAGGTACACGAGTAGGCACATAATTAAATAAGTCATTTTATCCTAAGTTAATTTTTATCGGTATCTTCATAAATAATCTTTTCCTATATTATTCATAATGTATTGACTTCAACGTAATATGTCCTATCTGAAATTCTTCATTATTTGATTGTCAAGTTTCAAAAGGACGAATGTTTAACGTGATGTTTTTATTAACAAACACCAACGGCTTTTACCGAAATATCTACTGAAGAAGCACAGAAAATGTGCTTGAGAAAATTCTTGAAATGGTTATTTTTATTAATATCTCACAAAAATGCGCCAAGAAAACTAATAATAAAGTCCATGTTTTGAAAGTAGCAACATTCCACGAGTGGCGAGTGGTCGGATGCATTTTATCTTAATTATAGTTTTGTAATAAGATTAATTAAGAGTTAACAAAGAGAAAGAGAGAGTGCGACAGTTTAACATGACAGATAATTTTGTGTTCGAAAATATAACAAATTAACTTGCTCCTGATTATCGGCAGGGAAAGTAATTTGTTATTTTTATACGAGTATTCGACGACAGCTTCGGGAAAGTGAGACAATATTTATTTACGACTATGCTCCATTTCATTATAGATACTGTTGTGTTGATTTCATGATTACCGCAGTTGGTACCTATTCAGTTAATCAATAATATTGATACAATTCGAAAACAAACTGTTGTACAAGTAACTACCTAAGTATAATTACCTTGACAGTTGGGTCACGACACGACCATGTCCAAATGTTAAGGATTATATTAATTTAAATATAGTAAAACACAACCACTCACCTTATTTCAGTGGATAAAGAAAAAAATGAACATAATCTATTATAAATTGCACTTGGTATTTTTTTTTCTAGTTTAGAAACGAATCATTAACAAAAACTTAACAGTCAAACAATTTTAATAGATTATTGCATTAATTCGATATAAAGTTTGGTTCCCACGACTGGTGCTACATTTCGTACTTTATTTTACGATAAAATCTGTCTCGTAACACTTTTACAGACCGTAACAATAAAAAATATTATATAGGTAGGTTACTTACGAATAAAAGTGGCCATTTAACAGATAAGTATTGAAGTAAATTATCAAATTCTCTCACCTGTCTACAGACTCCTGCTGTTTTTTAACTCAGCTGTACTCGTATCACAAAAGTATGTGTAAGTAGCGACAACAACAGGTTCATTCCTCGATATTGTAACTCTTAGTGTATTAAATACATTTCCGTGCTAAAGGGAATCTATTAGGTTATGCGAAGAGCGATAAATGGAATCCCATTAGTCCCATTACTAAGTCTGGACTGTTTGTTTATTTCTTGGCTATTTAGATACCTACCTTTATTAAAAACCTTAAAAGATAGACACTTAAATTGATTCAGTGTTTTAATACTACTTAAATTTACCCTAAAACACAAATTGTTAAAGCTGTGCTACATACGAGTAACATAAGTTGTATCTGGTAGGTACAATAAGCCAAGAGAAAAATGTCGTAAAGTATTGTATGTCAGGTGCAGAGTTGTACCTAGACTTACTTCTTGTCTATTTTGAACAGCTGTAAGAAACACGAGATTTCACGAGATTCAATATATTAAGTATATTAAGTAACTAAACAGTTCTATAATATTTTCTTCGGTTACCTACCGCGAGGATTACATTATGAAATAAAACTATGAAAACTGATAAACTCGCGTATATTAATTAACTTTAACTTCATCCCGACGTTTCGAACACTTTACAGGGGTACTTTTTTTTGGCAACTGCCACTTCGCCGTTTTTACCTTCTCTCATTTCAAGTCTAAGCAAATGTCACCCTGTAATAGTTTCTAACAAATGATACCAGCTGGTTAAAACTCATTTATAACCGTACCGTGAATGTCGCAGCATGTCGTTAACGATATACAACATAGGTAATTTTAAAATAGCACACAAATGTGTGTCAAATTCGTAAAAATGATAACCGTTTATTAAAGTTATATTTGGCTTAAATGCAGCACAATAGATCACATTCAGCGGTTTGTAATGGTGACGGCCAATTTCCTTATATTTCCCGCTATCATTAGCCGTCATTTTGGCGTATTACACGAACCGTTAGCTCGTCTCCGTTATGATTCGCGCAATAAATTAGAGTGCTCCGTTTTGATTTGTCATTTGGTGGTTACACCATACTTAGCACTTAGTAAATATTTGCCTCTAAATATCTGTAGATGCATAATGTTAAGTACCTAGTAATTACAAAAATTATATCTTACTCAGCTGCTAATTTTGGTTCCTATATTTATACGTATTTACTATTTGCCATAAGTATTTAGCTACAATTCGTAGGTATAAAGACGGTACAACACAATCGATCACATATTGCTTTGTTATAGTATCCAACAAGCACACAGGAGTAACGACTTTTAGTGTATTTGTACCTTATTGCATTTTTAGGCAAGAATATCTCATAACTCATAATGTACTTATAATAAAGCCGCTGCGAATATCTCTACTACTCACTATAAAACAGTGCCCATATTGTATTTAAACGCAAAATTTCACTTTTCTCCGCCCAAATCACTGGCATTGTCACTGGCCAGTGTCATGGCTGCCGACCTCAATGCGACACTGTGATGAGCCCGCGCAATTAGACTAAAACGCTACTAAAATGTAGTCTGCGCAGGAACCGAGATCAAAAATTTACTAACAAATATACTCTGTAAAATACTTTATACAGCAAGTAATAACGTTCAAAATAAAATGATAAATAACATGACTAGGGGCAAAGGAGATTGCGGCTACTAAATTATATTGCGGTTAAATTTTCGTGTTAAACGCAGCATGTAACTTTCTTTTCGTCGCTTTTCGGGCAGGGTAAATAGAGTGTAAATACTGGAGTTGTATTTAATGCGAGCATTTAATTTTCTTCTTAGGTTAGGTTTATATCAGCATTCTCACTCGGACATATTGTTGGAAAATACCTATTAGGTACACAAATATAAATATAATGGGACAATATTGGAATTGGAATATGCCTTAAAAATGCCGAAAAAAGGATGTCAGTTTGATAGGTATCGGGTTGGGTATTGGGTAGGTATACATTATATTGAGCACTTTAAATGCGATTATAACTTTTGCCTTGACTGTAGTATTTCTAGTACCTATCAATATTATCAGTATCACTCAAAAGTTGGCAGATATATTCTAAAGCTAATTTAAAAAAAAACGGCCAAGAGGATGTCCGGCCATGCTCAGTGTAAGGTTTCGTAGTTGTTCAAAAACGGTTGGGCCGATTATGTTCGAAATCGTTTTATTTTAAAGTGTAATATCGTTTAATTAAATAGTAGCCCACCTATAATGTGCTATTTCATATTTTTTGGATTTATTCACGGATCAAAATTTAAAGAGAGAGAGGGGGGACTTTTTTTTTATTCTGGAGCGGTTATCTTATTTCCGAAAGTATTCACTTCAGAAAAAAAACTTTCTGTCAGGACCTTTATTATTTGTATAACGCCTATTCAACGATACCTCCTACTTATCCTACTAGGATTACAGCAAAAACCCCTACTCGTAAAGTGAGAATTTAGGAGTAGGGAAGGTACCTAAAAAATGAATTTTCTATCTTTTATACTTCTTCTACAATACATATAAATCACGCCGATACGCGTGATTTATATGTATTGTACCAAATTGCAGATTTCTAGGACTGAGCTATGTTGCGGACAGACAGAAAGACGGACAAGGCGAAACTATAAGGGTTCTTGGTTTACTACGAAACCCTAAAAACTGAAGTACCTCTAGCGTGGTGCGATAGCAAAAGCTCATTTTTTGTCAGCCTGGTAGCCCGGTTGGTAATGACCCTGCCTACGAAGCTGTTCGAATGCCGGCAAGGGCATTTATGTGGCTGTTTATCACTTGAAAAATATTCGTTATATATTTATTTCACAAAAATAAATACATATGTATCTGATGAATGGTGGTAATTAATTTATTTGTTATCTTAGCCAAACTATCGATGACGCTTTAAGTTGATTGTTGTAAGATGGATGGAGAAAGGTATCTTTTGACTTAAACTTTAACACCGACTATTAGGTTTCTAGGTTATATTCTCAAGCCAACCAACACTAAGTGAAATGCAAATGGATCATTCGGAGAAGCTCAATCATTCCGTCTATTATGCTCCGAAGCCTTCCCCTGGCTTTCATCAGCTAATGAGGGACGAAACGGCAAGTCACCAGCACGAATATGAATGCGGCGATGAAAGCGGATACTGAATCATTTACTCTGGTTTATCTCGCGATGACGACAGTGACGAAGCTATTTTTATAGGTGCTTTAATGCAAATTCAACTTAATCTATTGTGCTTATTAGCTATTTACGGAAATATCATAAAATGCAGTGGTATTGTATGAAATCTCTGGACTTATATTCAAAAGTTAAGGCTAGTTTGTTTTAATTTATACGAGTAAGTACATATGATGATGATGATGCGTTCCTGTTATCTCTCATAAGGGCTTGTCCATTAGTCACGTCATACAATTTTGGCCTGTTTTAGACCCCCCATCCCCTATGGTGATATTTGGTGATATTTTCTGGCCTCTAGTCAATATGATGTAATTTATTGCCAACTTACGAGTAAGTAGTCCTCTTAAAACATTTGAATTTACGTACTTTTTTGCCAACTACGAGATAAATCTTCGCGAATTTGTAAAACTTAGTATTTAAAGTGTTTTATAAAAAAGTAAAGATTTTTTACTGGCTATAATGCTGTTCAGCAGGTTCGAGAGTAACAAAAAATTACACGTGATTTGTCCGTTGACCCCTCCTCCATAGGGGTATGGTGATAATTGGTGATTTTTGGTATGACGTGATTAATGGACAAGCCCTAAGGTGGTTCTCTTATTTATCGCCGAAAATTATATGGCCGAATATCACTTCCCAACTCACGTTTCGCGAAATTTTACTTCGCCGAATGTTCATTTC
>JALPQI010009697.1:0-44928 GCA_025490895.1 Thaumatotibia leucotreta | reverse complement strand
ATATTCAGTTAACTACTGCATGCGTTAGTTTACGGTGTAGGTACTGTTATTTCGCCGAATTCTACTTCCCAACCAACTTATGGCAGATGATTCATTTGGCATACCACCAATTAACCAAATTATTATTTGCCAATTTTCATTTGGCAACATATATTTTGTCAACAAATATGTAGTAGTAAGTATCAAAAATAGTTTATTTATTTACCCAGCAACTGGTATCGACTATCGACTAAGTGCAAATATTGTTTAATTTATAGTTTATAGTGACTAGAAAATGAATTAATGGTTACTAGAAAGAGGAATAATAATATCACAGAAAAATATGAGGTTCAGATTTGTAACCAAGCCGTGGGTATTATTTGATTAGAATATCAGAGACTGATTGATCATAGTCACTCACTTTGTCAACTAGGTTAGGTTGGAACATGATAATTTGCGAAAGATACGTCTGCATAACGTTGGTTTGCCATGTGATGATTTTGCCAAATGAAACTGGGAATAATAAGAGTAGTTTGGGAAGTGATAATGATAATATGCCATAATTTTTTTGGCCACACATTAGAAAACCGTTAGTTACACAAACGCATTAGTATCTATTGTATAGGTATCTACATTATCTACTGACCTACTACTATGGCGAGTGCCATCAGATATATTGGAGCGGCCACGGTGCCCAAAAATATCTGAACATGTACAGTCAGCAGCACATATTGCTAAGCGGGCAGGGTGTTCAAAATTATCTTGGCACGACCTTATCGCTAACACTATAAGAGTGTGTTAAGATCATTGTGAACACCCTATCCGTTTAGCAATATCTGCTGCTGACTGTACTCTAACTCCATGAAAATAGAGGCGTGCTTCGATGTTATGTTGCCTCTCCGGCCGTTTCGATATATCTGATGGCGACTGAGTGTACGTACGCCTTCGAACTTTTAGAGTTTGTAATTTATTGTCGATAATCATTGTTTGTTCTTTGCGGTCTTAAGAGCGGAAGGGACATCAATACTTACCGGCTTGCTATGTTACGAGGTGTTTATGAATAATGGGGTTACTTCTCACAGAGAATTTCAAAGAGGATAAACGATATACTCACAGTTGGTATTAAATATCTTGGCATTGGCATCCCTGCCGGACTTGACGTTGGACAGCTTCATGTCGCGCTGGGTCTCGCGGATGCGCCGAGCCGAGAACGCGGACGGCGGGATCGATGCCATGGCCTTTACTTGACAGGCTGGAAACAAAACAATGTTTTTGGAAACAAAACTGAGAAGAACAGAACGGTTCATAATTGACTTTTGCCCGATTATAGGCCGTCGGCACTTGTCGCGTCGTGTATACATACAGTCGTGGCCAGATAATTAGGAACAAGATTTTTTTCCTCATACAACTGCCTGCAAACAGGGCTTTGCAAATTTTATAATAATTTAAACAATATTTGACCATTTTTCTTTATTAATATCACAACTTATCCATGATTAAATAAGGTTTACTGGGACGTATTGCAAAGTTCTAAAAAATACCTAACTTGAAAAATATGGATGACGCCATAGACACTTCAACTTAATTAGGAACGATTTCATACATTTTGTTCTTAATTAGGTTGAAGTGTTTATGGGGTCATCCATATTTTTCAAGATAGGTATTTTATGGAACTTTGCAATACGTTCCAGTATACCTTATTTAATCATAGATAAGTTCTGATATTAATAAAGAAAAATGGTCAATTATTTCTTAAATTATTATCACATTTGCAAAGCCCTGTTTGCAGGCAGTTGTATGGGAAAAAAAATCTTGTTCCTAATTATCTGGCCACGACTGTATAATATTTTCATTCCAAGTGTCAATTGTCAGTTAAAAGAACCGAGTAAAGCTGAAATCTCGGGCTGAAACAATTACATTTCAAGTTTGTTTCGTACGTTGATCAATATTAAATAGGCTCCAAACACGATATTTTACACGATATCTAATATTTGTCTATCTTTAATCAATTTAGCTTCGTCTCACAGAACATATCAACAAATGTATTCCGTGGTCTACATACAGGTTTCTTGCCTTATTTATATTATTATTTTTACCTTACCTGAGTCAATATCTTTCATTACTAATCTAATCATTTGGCCAGAATTATAATAGATACCTAGTATGTCTGTAAATTTCTACGTAAGTTGAGATCTTGAGATAGAGACGGAGCTATACTAAGGAATGACAGGAGATTATTATCACTATCTCATTTGTGATAGCGTGTTAATAGCGTCTTCCCAGGAACTTCAGTCAGAATTTTACATATTATGTGTGTACGTAAGGATGATCTTAGTGAGTTTAAAAAATGATCGAATTCTTACTTTACGATAATGGTCTGTACCTACTCTTTAACACTAGAGAACTTTGAGTAAAGCTAGAGAAGCATTAAGTGCCTAGAAATCTCCGTCTGCGAAAACCGTGATGTGTATTGTAACAGCTGCAACTGTACTTTCATAGCTGTTCTCCAAATAGCGGTTGTAAACTTGTAAAACCTAGCCCCGCCCCCGCCACCACTCGAAACATCAACCATATCTAGTTACGTTAAGATTTAATTTTCAACAACGAGCCCGACCGGCCGATGCAACAAGTCTTGTTTTCTTTAACACTTGGGTTTAAAGGTTATGTTATGTGACCTTATATTTTTTGCTATTTTTATGTCTCCGTAATATTTCGCAATAATAAACAGGTGCACATCACCTGTCTGAAAGGTCACCCGACAATTACCTAATTGCTCGTTTCTCTCAGAACTGTTCATGCCACTAAAACGAGTCCACCCAAGCACCAGTATACCTGGGACCTGCAAGTCCCATTGCAAGTATGTAATCGCAGACCAGACTTATAGTTGTTAATTTGAAACAGCGTAGGGGTGACCGAGAGGCAAATATCTGGTTAACCGTTTCACATTAAATGTGGTAAACAAAATTTTTGTCACCTGTGTTCTCCTTCATTCATTATAATTATTTTATATTGAATGAAACACCATGAAGCAGTAGTTATGCCATTATATGCTGGTCTAAAATAATAAAACTACTGGCTTAAAGTTAATATCAACCGGTAGTGAATGAACTTTAAACCGTTAATTAGAAGTGCTAGACATTTTTATTGCTGGTATTAAGTAGGTAATGAATGCATTTTTCCGAATATCTTCGTTAGCGTCGTATATTATTCCATTTACTCTTAAGTAAGCCGTTAAATTAATTTATTGTGGTGAAGGTATTATTATAACTGCACTACGTGTAAACTGTGTAAAGCATACTTAACACATTGTTGATTACTGATATGGACGATTTTAAACAAAATATCTGAATCTACTTAATGGCAACGGACAACAAAGTTACCTTGAAAACGACAAATATTTATTTACAACATGACTCAATAGTTTGTCAACATGTTTATTGAGAATACAACAATATAGATACCTATTTTATATTACGTAGAATATGTACGTAAATATAATAATTAATAATGTACAGTACTGTTAAGAAACGTGTAGTCTACATAGTACCTACATCTAGTGTAGTGATAACAATAAGCAGATATATAAGTATATGGATAGGTTTTGTATGTACATTCGACGACAAGAGTTACCAGTTCCCCTTGCATAAACTTTGTACCTATGCAGGGGGATCTTAAATAAATAAATATTTTTGGACATCTTTACACAAATCGACCTAGTCCCAGGGTAAGCTCAATTAAGGCTTGTGATGTGGGTACCAGACGACGATATACACCGTGGGCTGTTTAAACCCGAAAGATTTAAGCCACGCATTTTTGATGTAAAAACAAACAAAAAATGTTATAATGTATTTTGAATGTATTTTAACATAAAAAGTAAATGTTATTCATAAAACTAGCACTAACATTGAGTGTTAACGTTTGTTTTTTACAAAAACCTCATTTTTTAAAGGTTTTTTTCTCACTTTAATGATTAATGAGGTTAGTGAGACTATTCTCCATAATGGCACCAACAGAGTTAAAAAGATCTTTTGTACTGAGTAACAATTAGAAAATATGTTTTTTTTAATTGGTAATAACTCTGATACTAGGCGATATCCAGAAAAGTTTATGCGACATTATAGTTTCTAAATGTGGTCAGGAACTCACTGTTAAAATCGGTCGGGTTTAAACAGCCCACGGTGTATATAATAGATAGGATACATATAGATACTTAAATACATATATAGACAGCCATGACCAAGGAACAAATATTTGAGATAAATAAATACACAAATAATGCCCTCACCGGGATTCCAACCTGGAACCTCCAGCTTCGTAAGCAGGGTCACTACCAACTAGGCTACGGAGGCTGACTCTTGTTATATCTTTACGACTAGTAGACTGTAGCTACTGAAAAAGTAAGATTTTAAACTATAGTAGTCGTCGTAGTCGACAAACTAGTTATTGTTACCACCGTTTGAGCGTCAATTCGTCATATCCAAAAATGTAACCCAAAAGTCCCAAACCCCAAATCATAGGCAGAAGCGAGTTAATTTTATTCAGGTTACATAATTGACGGCTGGACGATTTCGCGCTGATAGTGTTAATTGATTTGATGATATAGTGTTTGCTATAATTATCATCATCATTATCCTTGTATTTACCCCCATACTATTGTATTCCACGACTCGCTGGTGAGCCTAGATTCCGAGCAGTGAAACCCCAAAAATTACGAAGGTATATTGATTTAAACTTTCACGATTATCACTCATATTTTAAAAACAAACGGGTCTGACGTTTCGGGCATTACGTTACACCCGTGGTCGCAGGCAGACGAAACGTCAAGATATAATTAAACGTAAGTTTACGCGTTTGTCTTTAAAAATATTACGTAGTGTGTCCTCCCACATACATACATATTTAATGTAGTTTACAACATCGTATTTTTAAATTACTCCATTAACAAGAAATTTATATACCGAAGAACGAAATCAGAACCATTCTTTTGTATGGGGAAAAAACCGGTATCCCATCCCTGATGTCGTGTTATTTTGTAAATGTCGTGTACAGTGTTTGTTTGAGTTGCAGACTGTGTACGATTAAACTGAGAGCTGTACTATTGTATGACAATTTATTCTGTGTCTGTAATTTGTTACTATACCTTTCAAACAAAAATAAATAAAATACTATTACTAGTACCTATTACTTATTCTGTGCTCCCACCCAGAGAAGCTAGGCGTTTTTGGGATGAAAGTCCGGTTAAGCGATGAATCAAAACGTCTTTCGCGCTTGGTACAAAAGTTTGGAAAAACTGATAAGTTCCGACAATCCGGGTTTGAATTTAAATTCAAAATCTTTATTTTCAGGATTGCGCCCATAAGTGTTAGTATAGTAATATGCCAATAATGATGAAATGTCAGTCTCCTCAAGCCTGTGTCCGATGAAAGTCTCGCGATAGGCTACTCGTATCCATGCTATTTGTATTCCTGAATTGGCTTATTTTGGCTATAGGCATTATTATACTCTTATTTTTTATTTTGTTTTATTCCCCGGTCTGTTAGATAATTATAATTGCCTCTAATATCTCTTCACATGTACTCTATTTATATAACAATTGAGATGACCTTTGACTTCAAGATATTTTTGAGTGCGATAATAGGTATTGTAGATATTTTGCAGCATTGGTTAGATATAAGGTGACAGTAATTTGGCCAAATACTTAGTAACAATGGTGAAATCTGTTGCTGCTTTGGATATTAAGAAGTTAAGAACTATGTATTTGTAGCTGACTGTAGGTACCTAATAGGTAATCAATTTATGGTATGTAGTATATTTCCATAACTATTGTGTCTTGTAACTTGACCCCAGACAAAAATATTAATAAACCCAAAAGAGGATATAGCTCTCTTGGGTTTATTAATATATTTTACCAGTGCATTAGCAGGATAGAAAGAAGAGAAATTACAATACGAACAGTTACCTTTACACAGATTGAAGAATATGCTGGACAGCAAAGCGAAGTTGTTGTACGCTTCAATCTTAAAGCCTGTCAAGTTCAGGCTCCCGCAGTCACCGTTGATCCTCAACGTGCTCAATAAATGCACCATTAAATCACAGTAAGATGGGGTAAATGCTTCGAAGATAGGCGGAGCACACTCAAATGCGCCGAGAGTCGCGGTTGAGATGCCACTGATCACAAAGGCACGAACACGCTTGACCCTAGGAGTTATCAGTGACCAGCCAAATTATTCACAAAACATTTTATCTAAACTGACATCAACGACTGGTGTTACTAGACCGCGCGATCAGTAACCATTTTGTGTCATCGTAGACCATACTTATAATGGTTTCCGATGCATTCGGCATAGGTTTTGAAAAACATCATTATAAATGTATATTTAAGTGAACGTATGTATGCCGCGATAAAGAGTAAATGAGCGATATTTCAACGATGTAAGTATTTAACAAAATTCCTTGTGTTAAGTTTCGGATCTGATGAGTTTACGTAGTTGATGAAATTGGTACGGTTCCTTCAATTTTCGTCACGTGTTTGTGGCTTGTGTAGGTAAGTTGATGGTGATTGGTGAAACGGTTTGTAGTTAGGTATATTAGTGTACCTAATTTCAATTTCCTGTCACACAGATCTAACTTCGGGTACATCGGCTTCGAGTTGATAGTTACTTCTCTAAGTACCTAAATTACATAGATTCCGTCTTTGTTTACTATACACAGTATAGACAGTCATGTTGATATGGATAATGTAGGTAGGTAGTATACTAGGTAGGTAGTATACTAGGTATATAGTGCTTGAATATTTCCTGAACATAATTATCCTCGTAGTTTGTATATGTATACCAAAGTAGATACTTTCTGGTCTGGGTACCTATTTATTTCCTCTTTCTAGTATGTAGGAGTATTTTATTTGAATTTTTGTAGAATATTAACGATCTTGCCTAAGGCCAGCCGTACACCTGTAAGTTCTTACGATTACGTAAGTTATAGGAACGGGGCTATTCTAAGGAATGAAATAGTGATATTCACCTCTCATTCCTTAGTATAGCTCCGTCCCTAATACTTACGCAAGAACTTACAGGTGTACGGCTGGCCTAAGAATGATTAATTAAAGTATGGCTAGATGAATCTGTGATTAGGATAGGTGTCACGCAAATGATGGCATCCCCTCTGTTAATAGGCACCTAAGTGACTAAAGAACGAATTCTTGCACGAAACAAGTAAGTCCTCAAGAGTAGGGGTCGCAATTTAGAAAATAAAAAAGATTTTATTTGAAGAATAATAAGTACCTAAATAATACATGGTCGTCATACTACATAATATAACCATTACAAAATATATTGCACTGGATACTTGAGGTGCTCGATGGCGGTGAGGCTCTTACACCTAAACTAGATCATTCTGTAATATCAGGGTCCAGTCCGACAACCCGCAACCGAGCATAGTTGACGAGTTCATAATATCTAGAAGACCAGTTTTATAAAGTTACATTTTACTATTTCACGCAAATATTGGCTAGAGAGAGAGGCAAACAGGAAAATTGCAACTTTATAAAACGCGAGCCAGGCTATGTACAATTTAAATTATTGTTCTAGAATCTAGCCCTTAAACCAGCATAAGTTGTATTTTATGGACCGGGTTTTCCTATTTTTAAACTTTTACTATTTGAAACTCATTTGAAGTCCATAATAATGAATTACGTTTTATTATTGCTAATATAGGGAGATCATTTTCCTGACCGGGGCAGAAGTTAGAATGTTGAAAATGTGAGATTATTGAAACTGGCTGAGGTGATGAGAATTTTCTTTGCTATTGGAATAGATAAACCGACTTAAACAAAATAAAACAGATAAGATAACGCGACCGGTGGTGAAGGAACTTTGACTGCTTCGATCGTCGTTCTCGAAAACGGGACCCAAATATAATTAAGTAAGAAAGTGTTTATAAATAGTTTTAATGATAAGTGAGTTAGCAACACACAAAATGATGCCCAACATAGGATACCATATTTGAGTACTTACATTAAATTTGTAATGAATAGGTTAGGACTTGAGATTTTGCAATATAGTGCGTGATATTTTGTTCAGGTATGCTGTAGGTAGGTAGTAAATAAGTAAAGTAAGTACATATTATGTTAACTGTGATACTTTGATAATTATGAATATGGCTGTGTACTATTAACTACAGATTTAGGTACACCTGCAAAGTTATTGCTGCAAGTTTTGGAACAAAGTTATATGCAAAAATGATATGAGGACATTGGGCACTCTCTTGTACTCACAGTTGTGTCTCAAAACTTTCAGCAATCACTTTCAAGCTCTTTCAAGTGTACCTACATTCAGCTTTAGGTATTAGACTATCTATGTACCTACCTGTAGTATATCATATTCAGTTCAGAGTGCGATAATAACTCAGACAAAAGTTCACCTATTAGTCTAATTACGCGGTAGGAATTATGATACCATATCAATAAACCTAAAGTACGTAATTACTTACCTATGTACCAACCTCGGTTTTCTTCCATGCTAAGGCTGCATCACACTGACGTCAATGATGAAATTGAGCAAAATAAGCGTCATAATTTGACCTACTTTAGGAATTACGCTGATCCTATATTTCTATCTACTTATGCGTCGTTAAGTCATTGGATATCGGATAACGTTCATAAGTACTATTGGAACCAAAACATTTTTTTAATTATTATTATTTCTTATGTTAAAGGTACGGTAGAGTCGGTAGGATTAGATCGTCTTAGGACGGGGTAAATGGGTAGGTCGTTTACGTAGGAAAGTTAATAACGTGTTTTTTAATTTACAACAGACATTTTTTTGTTTATATTTTATCGTCTCATTCTACCCCTGAGACTGTTCTCTTGCAAAAGTGAAGCCAATAACAATTCGGATAATAACGGATAAGTAATGAATGGGTTTTAGTGTATTTTAAGTAGGTAGTTCGAATACAACGGGGTCACATAATTATGCCAATAAGTTTTTTAGTATAGTCGACTACATATAAATGTGCCCACTTTTAAACCTATAGCATTGTAATAAAGTGAACAATAGAGGAGTGTCTTTTCAAAAGGACTTATTTCCATTCTATCAACAAGGGTTGAGAAATAATCTTTATCGACAAAGTGGAAATAAGCCTATTGAAAAGACACTCCTCGAATGTTCACTTTAGTACAATAGTAGGTAAGGTTTAAAATTGGGCACATTTCTTTGTAGTCGACTGTACTAAAAAACTTATTCGCATATGTGAAATTCACATTAGAATAATAATGTCATGCTCGTTTGTCTTTCTCAGAGTATAATAGCACCACAGGGCAAAGGCCGACACTGTACGCTTCACTGGATCGATAAGTTTAAGGTGACTACTCGTCTAACCCCAGATTCGTAGATACTTGCCGAGTAGGTATAGCTATTGTATGGGGCTCCGGTATCGTCTATTGATTTTCCTTGTGTGGATTGTTACTGCGTGTTATTCCCACCGTGGTAACAACTGGGATTTTTTCCCACCTGTTACCAGGGGAAACAACTGGGATTTAAAATTCCTGGCATTTATTTTCCCAGTAGATACCACCAAATATTTTAGTGTTAACAAGTGGGAAAAATATTCCCAGTAGTTAGGTACCACCAAGTACTCTAGTGGTAACAGTATGCTTAGCACATGATTGGTACGCCAGTTCATTCATTTTGGGAGAGGGAGAGTGATTGACATTCGTTTGAAATGAATGATAATTGAGTCGCTTAGTTTCAAACCCGGTTAAATCCACTCTACCAATAGAGTGCATATTTAATTGCAATTGCCTAGGTAGTTTTTCTTTAAACTTCAACTTTATTGACAGAGTGGATTTACCCGGGTTTGAAGTTAAGCGACTCAATTGGTTTTAAAATGAATTATAACTATGTATAAGCACATAGAGTTCATTTTTATATAAGGTGTCCAGTTACTGGAGAGTGGCTGCTTATTAGCAATTTACCCTATGTCGCCGCTAGATTTTCCAACTTTTACTGAAATGAATAAAAGAGGGATGTATAGTCTATCTCGCGGCGACATATTGTCGCACTAATCCTGTGCTAAGCCTACAGGTGGGAAAAAGTTCCCAGTTGTTAAAACAGGTGTCAGATGGGTGGTAACAGGTGAGAATAACCCGTTACGACATGTAAATTGTAATGATGAATTGGATCAACGTGTTATGTAACTCATATAATACCTACATTCTCTGCCTGAGAGTGGGGTAATTTGGGATCAGGGAACAAAATGACAACCAAGAACTGCAAGGTGTATCAATTAATAAATGTATATTTTTCTTTTTTTTTTGTACACTTAACATCTAAAAATCATCATTTTGATTGGGTGTCATTGTCGTCACCTTCGATAATTATTACAATATAATCAATTTCATGAGGTATAGATTTAATGGTAATAGGTAAAAGTATCGTTCGATGGTACTTAAAAGCATTATTAAAATAATGCTTATCATATTTATCATATTAAGTACCATGGTGCTGCTGAGTCCTTCAAAACATCGAAATAAATGCTGAACTATTACAAACATACAATAAGTTGGCGTGAAAAGACAGAGGCAAAAAGCATTTGGTAACAAACTATCTGGCACTGATTTTGTACGCTGCATTGAGATTAGTTGCTGTTAGTACTACTTTACGGAGTATTCTTGTTGACACGTTATTCCTACCAGTCTAAACTAAAATAAATAACGATATAAATAATGGCTGAAATGAACACCAAGATGGCGGCCGATGAATACTGTTTTTCTCAGTCAGCACCCTTGTGGAGAGATAACCTGAAACACAAACAGAAACTTTAATACATCAGCGCGAAATTAGCATAGTTACAACAGTGGAGCGGTCATAAATCCCCTGGCTTGCCTAATACGTAAACATTTAATTTAGGTCGCCGCCACACAACGCGTTTCAAAAAAGAATGGATTTTCGCTGGAAGTATCCATTAGGTATAAAATGTATTCTTACTGATACCACACTGATACCCATGAGACTACGAGGCGACGTAAAACATTGTTTACTTACATTATGCAAGATAAGGAAAATAATTCGTTTATAACAAATGACAGCTTATCTAATGGAAAAGAGACATCATTTTGCTTTTAGGTACTATTTTCGTTTCAATTTTACAATTCAATGCACTATTGTCATCTTGGCTAGACGGAGAAAACACTGAATCCTGATCTTACAGATGTCTAGGTTTATCCTATATTCTATAGAAAAGAATGACAAAACACTAATGTTATCGCCGGTACCAAACTGTTCTTAGACATAACATAATATACACAAGTTGAATAATGTTATCATTGTCATCTTCTTGTCTAAGCAAAGTTGAGGAAAATTTTATGAAAAAAGTCAAATGTACATGGATGTTTACACACTCGGTAAGATAAGGCGACACAATATATTGTTTATCATTTATCGAGCATGTATTTAAGTCTAGAACGCGTTTTATTGCGTGATATGATCATGTCATGAGTTCATTTCGCGAAACCAACTTGACGATTATTTAAAGAGGATTTTGCGAGATAGGATAATTATTAATATAAAACACATTTTATGACAATCAACAATTTATATCTCCCGCCATATCGTTTTTATTATAATGACCGTGCGATAGTCATAAGGTGCGTTCAAACCAAAAGAGCATTCGCTATTCTAACCCCCCACTCTACGAAATTCGATCGTTACACAAAACGTGATTGGTTGATTTCGTAGAACGGGGGATAGAACAGCGAATGCTCTTATGGTTTGAACGCACCTACAGACACACATATATTATGCAGTATTTTTATGGACAATCGAGTCAATTGCACATGGATTCGTTTTTGTCGTACGTAATTATATTGGGTTGAAGATATTGCCTCCGGTACCCTAGAAGGTTATCAAATATCGCTATCTATTCATCAAGCAATTTTGTTTAACATAACAACAGCTACCGGTGTATGGGTACGTACATGTACTACTCCACGTAAACAATTTTATCTTTATAATATATTTTGCAATCTTTATTGACACATATTAGTAGTAGGTTCCAATTGTGGGCAAACAAACGTCTATACTTTTCGTAAACATGTGTACAATTGATACAGACAAAACAAATATTTCTTGGAAGAACTGTTCTAATCAAAGATGATGATGAAGAAGGTAATAATTAGAGATGCACCGGATATTCGGCAACTATCCGGTATCTGGCGTATCCGGCCCATATTTTAATATCCGGCCGGATACCGGATAGTAACTTTCCTTGATTTTGGGGTAAACGTATTATTAATTATGTTTAATATGATATTAAACATAAAAAGTAAAAAAACAGTCACGGTAACAATAATAATTATAAGTAGCGAGTAAATTGACAGTAACGACCCCACAAACCCGGCTCTCGAGAGTAAGTCAGTCGGTCGGTCTCCGTCTCTGGCGTGAACCCCATGGAGTTCACAAGGCTTGCCACCATTGACTGTCCATAGAGGAATCGGCAGAGCTACATAATATGCTCCAGGGGTGGAAATATAAATTTGCGCACCTACTTAAGTCGCGAGTTGGTGCATTGGCTCTAATAAACCGCATACTCGGCGGTAAATCAGACCTGCCCTGATAGCAATGTAGTGATTGTTATGGCAGATGTCCGAGCCTCTTTTCAATAAAATTATGGTCATATTGTCGAATCCAATTACAAAATAAGTCTGGACTTTACGTGCAAGCTACAAAACGGGTCAAAAGTATCAAAACTTGCACGAAGCGCCCCTTGCTAAACTCAAAGTGTACCGGTATAATACCGCCGGCCGAATATTCGGTGGCCGGATACCGAATATTCGGCCGATGGTCAGGCCGAATATCCGGTATCCGGTCAAACAACTATCCGTTGCATCTCTTGTAATGATGGCATGGCACCAATTGGATAAGGATCTGGATGATATACTATCGCCCACGGTTGAGCATTTCATAACGAGAATAGTTTGTAGCCAAAAGTCTAAGGCGTCACGCTTCTGGGCTCTTGTAATTTGAACCCACGTTCTCAGCTTTCGCGGCTGATGCCTAAACTCGGCCAAACGGTAAAAACACTTCTATCTATCTATTCAGCCCGTATCCACCCACTGCTGAGTACAGGCCTCTTCTTTATTACGCCACTCTTCTCGGTCCTGTGCTAACCTCATCCACATCTTATTTGTTGTGCGGCAGATATCGTCACACCACCTTGTCGATGGCCTGCACGCCGACCTTTTTGCCCACCTTAGCCACCGAAGAACTCACCAAGACGCACTGGCCAGCGTGGTGTTTTATGGCTTTTCGAACCGTTCTTCGAAAAATATGAAAAAAAAAAACTCACCTAAATATAACTTAGTAGGTCCTAATAACCGGAGGCACGGTCTTGCACTCGCCCTGGTCGAGCGTGTGGTCGATGACGGGCCGGTACGATAGCTTGGTGGCGCCGGTCTCGGTGTCCGTCTCCGCTAGCGTGTGCTTGCGCCAGTGCTGCTCGAAGGGCAGCTTCGTCTGTTAGGATATAAAGGAAGTGACTTAATGCTAAGTGGTTCAATTATATAAATAAATAGGTAGTTTCAAAGATTGTAAGTTACTTTCTTATCTTTCTATTATGAAATAAAATATCCCGACTACTTTTTTTTTCACAGGCCGATAAAGTTTAATTTACTGTTAGAAACCAGTAATGATGAACTACAAAAAATATTAAAAAAAATGTTGTGTGTGGTAAGTGGGAGTTACATTTTTTTTTATGTTGATTGCGCCTGTTATTGAGTTACAGGCCAAGAACAGTGTCCTACCCTATCCATATTGTTAGTGACACACTCTTATCTGACCCGGCGACGGCGTTTCTGCTTTTGAGTTTAGTACAAGTATTAGCGCTAAATATAATTTTTCCTAACTACTGCGGAAAAGTAAATTTCTCTTTTTAAGGCACTTGTTATGAAAAAAGTCGTTCGATGCACGTGTAAAAACTTATTTTTAACCGACTTCAAAAAAAGGAGGAGGTTCTCAATTCGACTGAATTTTTTTTTTTTTTTGCTGTATGTATGTTACCTGATATCTCCGAGAATAGTGAACCGATTCTAAAATTTCTTTTTGTGATCGAACGTGTATTACCCCGAGATGGTCCCATTGGCACCAAGTTGGGGTCTGATGATGGGATCCTGGAGAAATCGAGGGATCTCTTCAAATGTTATAGGTACATGTATGGCGCTTTTGGTAATTTTCATTCATTTACAAGAATTTGCATTCAGAAAGTAGGATTTGAGGAAACCAATGATGGAAACAAATCGGGAATCTTGGAGAAACGGGTTGAAGTCGGTTTTTTTAAATTTTTAATTTGGTGATTATTAACTTGGATGATTGTCGCCCTCGTTTCATTCGGGCTCCAACTTTCACCCTCGTCGAAAAAAATTTTTTTCGCACTTGTATCGAAATGTACTATTCCCGATTTTTCAGTAAATTAATGTAATTAATTGCCCATGGCTTAAATGAATGTTAATTTACGATTTGTTTTGTATTACATAATGTAATTACATATATCCTACTAATGTTATAAAATGAACGTAGTTTCGGCGTCGGCCACCGGGTCATATAAGTTTATGGCATTATAATGTATATTGTTTAAGCTATGTAGATCTTGATGGCATGTCTTATAATTTTTTGGGGTATGCTGTCAATTAGAAAGATGTCGATGTTATACTTATAATCACTATAGCAGTCGGCTACTAGTTATGTTTCGAACAATAAATTAATCACGAACAACGAAAACAGGAAAATGTGTAATAAAATCGTCTTATAAAATTACCTAGGCACATATTTCACTTGATAACATTATTGTGACTATAACGTTCCATATGTTGCTTTAATACTTTTGCCTATCGTTTTAAAAACAATTCTCATCGAATTTGATAACTTCTCTGCTCACACATACTGAAACGTGACTATAATGAAACGGATTATGAGACAGAAATATGAACTCTTTCCTCGAAATCCCAGTTTAGCTAGATAGGATTGACCTATCCCTCAGTTTAGAGGGACTAAATACCCAAAGTTCCTTACTATTAATAAAAACTTACGAAGTATTAGCTAATTTATTTGTTGTCTCTTTCTATCACACAGAGACGTCAAATTAATTTAGAACAAAACACTAATGAGCCGACAGTGATTAGAGTATGGACGTTTATGAATAAGGGTATAAAGGTTTGTACGCGCCTCGTGACTATCCGGAACCAGCGCTGGTAAATGCCCATAATCCCCACGCTGGGCAAGCGGATTGGCGATCGCAATGTGTCAACTATAATGACGCTGCTGTCATCACCAATCCTCTATCAAAAAATGGTCAATGACACTTCAATCCCTGAGTCAGCTCTTACGACACCCGCGGGAAGAGTCGAGGTGGTGACAAATGTATTCTTACTGCCGTTACCACACGGCTAATCTTATCAATGAAACCTGTAAATCCACTGACCTGTCCATCCAAAGGCTTGGAGTAGTCGTATTCATCGCGCCTGGTCTTGAAGTCTTCACGCGCATGCGCCCCACGGGACTCCTCCCGCACCAGGGCGCCCTCCACAATCTGCACGGAGTTGATCATCAAGTTCTGTAGCTCCAACGTCTCGATCAGATCGCTGTTCCAGATGAGCGAGCGGTCGGAGACTTTCACGTCTTTGATTTGCTTGTAGATTTCCTGGATTTGCTTGTGGCCTGAAACAATATGCGGTTTGAAGTCTTCGTTGTGTAGGTTGGGATCGTTGGTTGTTGCATTTCTGTAAATTGTATCGTTTGGCAAGCTTTCCAGTTCTGCAGGTAGGTACTTAAGACTGCGAAGTTGTAAAAAATTACCTTATATAAAGTGAGTAGTATATTTAATTGTGAGTACTAATTATTAGTATCATTAGGTATGCCAAGCTTTCTTCGCATTATTTAGACTATAAATGTCAGAATCATTAATGATCTGAATGTTTATTAAGCAGGTCGAGCAGGCGTCACAGTGGGTTCATTCAGTCAGGTCCCCTAATTATTCTCTATAGTCTAAATAGTAATTAATACTTTATTTTATACGCATGTTAATATTATTGAGGTAAGTACCAATTTTATTGCACAGCGTGCATACATAAATCAATGCTATCAGCTTATGCAATAATTTTACGAGCGACATTGGAATGCCTGTTAAAACATATAAATGTGGAAATTGCAACACGTTTCCATCGAATAAAATAACTAAACATTTTATATATAATATTTGAACTGCGCTGCTAAATTAAAACATGTGCATAATACTGCACAGTTATTTAGTGAAAATTTTAACACAGTTATCGTCGTGGTTTACCTGTTTTCAGTTTTATATTACGACAATTTAATTATATAATATTCCATCTGTATATTATGAATCAGTAGTTTAAACGGTATATTTTGAATGCTGTTTATTTATTATGTACCTAGAGTTTAATGTAGAGGTCTGCGGATGTTTTTCATGGCGAACGTAATTGTTTAACGTAATTGTAATAACAAACGCTAGCTTGTTTAACCGTGAAACGCTATATTTAACTTATAGACAACGTGGATGGAGCAATGATGCCCTTAATTTAGGACACGACCTTCATCGAAATTGAATATGCTTACGCATGTATGTACTGATATAGAATTATACTCGTATTCTATAACAGAACAGAATACATATTTTAACAAATGTTTACTGTATAAAGGATATGGGTCGAAGAAAAACCAAGAATAATTAGAAATTTACATAATACATCTAAAAATAATACCTTATTGTGAAACTGTTATCTGATAAATTCCGACCGTAATGCCGCACAAGTCTGCAGTTTACTTTTTGCTAAACGGAAATTCCGCAAAAGAAACATAAAGCCTAACAACTTACTATTTGACCCTCGCCATGTTGCGGATTTTCAGTGACACTAATTTATTTTACTGGCAATGATTACTGTTTGACATCAGCGGCCCTACCGCAAAAATCGAAATTCGTAAATTTCGAGGATTTGTCTCTCTCACTCTAATGACGCCTTCGTTTGAGTGACAGAGAAACATCCTCGAAATTTACGAACTTCGATTTTCGCGGTAGTAGGCCAGGCGTTGAATGTCATCGAATGTCACCGATGTAAACAAAAATAAAATATATCGCGACTTAAACGATTTCATCATAAAAATGCCGAAAAAGATACCAATAGAAGCAAGAAAAATCGTCTTAAATACAATAAAATCTTTAAACCAAAGAAAGGACGAAGGATTGAATAGTATTCCATTGGAAAATGTTTTGCAATTGGTTACTGACATGACATCACATTATTGCCATAGGTAAACTGTTTGTAGCGACACTGTGTCAGGGTCAAATAGAAAGTTGTTAGGCTTTAATTTTAAAATAAAAACTGTTATTGAATAGTTTTAGGTACATTAATTAATTGTGCACCTAATATTTTATGAATGTTTCCTTATAAATTACTGTCACGATTTCCGTAAAAAATATCGTCCATCTGCAGTTGCGGCAATGCACAACATTTAGACCAAAATCACCACGAGGAGTTAGGCTCAGTAAATCTTCTCAGAAAATTGTTCAACAGGTTCGAGCGTGTTAAATAGCAATGTAAAGGTTTACTTTAGCACAATAGGACTCATTGTTTGCGCGGAATCACAAAAAAAAGGTTAAACCATTTATGTCAGAAACAATTGAAACATTTAAGTTCTTCCATGCCGGCCACACGCTGCCGGCAAAAACTCGTTTTTTCTACACCACCATAAAGCTTTTTATATCGACAACTACCAGATTTTGAAGCAAAAAGTTCAAGGGTACCAACGGACTGTCTAATTTTTATGCACGTGTTTTAGCTGTGGCATTTCAAGTTTGAGTTGGTTCGAAATATGCTCGCATTTATGGCTACAACTTGGAACCGTAAGGGTATAGAAATGAAGTATATTTTTGATTAATTTCTCATGTTCCTGATATTTCTATACAGGGAGTATCCGTGGGTAATGCAGGGGCGGGATCACATGTGTGAGCACTCTCGATTTATGAGAAGTAATCATTATTTGAGCGCCTTTAGTAATAAATTTTAATTGACATGGTAGTTAATCTATACTTCGCGGACTCTGGTACTTTAAAATAAAATTGTATCATAATAGTGATTTATATCCAGAATACATTTTATTTAAATAACATGAATTTTATTTAAAATTTATTTTAGGTATTTTATATGCCAATATGCATCGTTTTATTATCTAAATACCTACGCTAAGCCAAAGATAGGGTTAAGGATTCTAGTAGATTACTTACCTATATTATATACCTAGTATTCCTATGCCTATTTAAATATTTAATAAATAATAATAAATGTTTATTAACTTTATACCTAATACAAGAAGCAATGGTGTTACAATAAGACTTATTTATACTAAGTAGACATTGACCTCCTGTCTTCCGAACTAGGACTAAGCCTGTAACTCGGAATTCAGAGATACCTCCATCAACTGGTTATGTTACCCGTAACATTCGTGATTTACAATTTTATGGTGAGCGATGAACATTTGGTGATATTATTGTATATCTATTGGGTCATTATACATCACCAATCAATCCAGTCACCTATAAAATTGGCGTTTTTGATCATAGACTTTAGTTGCTCCCTAATTTGACTACCTAAAGAGTAACTGTGAGCACTGTGTAACAAAGGTATTTTCACATTGATAATGTTTTTTTTGTAATATTCAATAATGAGCTTTGAAAATAAGTCTTGCCATATGATGCCGTTTCATATCTTTCAAATAAATATAAATGTATGATAGTATTGATAGTACTTGATTTATGAAATAGAAATATACAAAACAAGCCTTAGAAGTGTCGAATATTAGTGGCAAAATTTGGTTTAATTTGATTTTGATATCAAAAAAGTATATACAAAATGTTTTGTATGAAAAATAGACTTTTCACAAAATTCTCCATACATACCATATACCTAATATTATTGCCGGCAATAAAATTGATTAGCTTGGTGTTTAACGGTCGCGTATGTATGTGCTATTACGAATGATGTATTCACGTGTTGTATGTTTTAGCGAAACTTAAAGTCTGCTGATTTGATTTAGAAAAATTTCCTGGCCAAACGAAGAATACCGATTTATTTTAGAGGTCATGGTATGGTGCCACATTCAAAACACAAAAGGCGGGGACCTAAACGAAAAAACAATAGTCAAGACGGTTAAAATCTTTTAACGTTTTAATTGTCTGCGATTACACGTAGCCAGACGTTATAAAAAAATAAACGGCGGTCGTCTTTATGCACCATACTGAAGTCGGAAGTGGTATGTCGAATGCGAAGTTTTTGATATCGCCTAAAAATATCCTTATTTTAAATCCATTAAAAATACAAAGGTTTTTAGATACCTAGACACAGTGTAGTCTCTAACATCCATCCTCTTTTAATTTTTTACCTTATTTGTAACTAATTTGAACCACGCGCCAAACGGCTTATTGCTTATGTAAGGAGTAAAGTATATGGTCCGCCTAAACAAAAAGGGATTATTTGCTAAGCTCGGATTCTTTCCGGTGCATTTGAACCTTAACTCAAATCACCCTATTGCACAGTACAGCAGAATGTCGAAAACACACATTCTCATATAAACGCATATTCAAAATAGCCTAACACCAAAATACTCAAGTCCCAAAACACCCTAAAACTCTAAATCCAAAACGAACTTATCTCTATTAAATACTGTTTCTAAGATAGCCTACTGGCATAAAAGCAAAAGGTCAAAACAAGCTATTCCCATAATACACGATTCATATTATATACTATTGTCAAAATACAACAGTTTTAAAACACGCTAGTCCCAAAATACCCTAAATGCCACAGAGGTAATTCCTTTTTGCGGACAAGTTAAAACCTTCACCATTATGGACGGATATCAGGCCACTTTATTAGTAGTGTCACTTAGAGATAAATGGATACAATAATTTGCTGTCATCCTCCGAGATTTTGTTATTTGTCGCAATGGCGAGTACAAGCAAGTTAACGTTTATTAAAAATCAAAAAGGCTACGCCTGTTTGCTTTACGATGGGCATAGATATAATTTAAGCCACACGAATAAAAACCAAACTAATAATTGGAAATGTGTAAACAGAACCGAAGGATGCTATGCATCAGTGACATTGGACAAGAACAAGGACAAAATCCTGAAAGAAAGTGCACATGTTTGTCACAGGCACCGTGATCAAAATGTCGCAGATATCTTTATAGACAATTGCAAAAAAGAAGTGTGTAGGAAGATGTCGTCTGTTAAGAAGATATTCGAAGACAAATTAACTGAAATGGCGGATGAAAATATTATCATGTGTTCATATGAGCAGAAAAAAAATTCACTGTACAGGGCAAGACACAAGTTTTTAGGCCAGAAAAATACCGAATTTACCCGCCGAGAAAATGTTCAGATCCCGGAATTGTTGGCAGACTCCTTTTTGGCTGTGGAAGATGGAACAGAAAACAAAATTTTGCTATTTGCAAGCCCCAAAAGTAAACAGTTTCTGCAAAGCACTGCGAATAATGAAATACAATTTTTCGGCGACGGTACCTACAAAAGAGTTCCAAAACCATTTTCTCAAGTATACAGCATTCATGCCGATGTCGGTGTAAGCAGCAAAACAACTAACGTTGTACCCGTTGTATTTGCATTGCTTCCTGACAAAACCGAAAGGACATATAATAGACTTTTCACCTTAATACGAGACAAATTGGGTGTGAACATTAAGAAATTTAAATGTGATTTTGAATTGGCACAGGTGAACGCCTGTCGTTCGGTTTTTCCCGACTGCAAATTGGCCGGATGTTACTACCACTTTAATAAAGCGGTTTGGAAAAAGGATAAAGATTTGCAAGTAGTAGCGACCGAAGAGGGCCGAAAACTAGTGGAAATGAGTGCTAATTTGGCATTGCTGCCGGCAGATGACATAAACGATTGTTGGTTGGCCATTTTAAGCGAAGTACATGCTTTCACGCCAAAAGTATTGCTGTTTAAAAAATATATGGAGACATTTTGGCTCAAATTAGGACCTGAAATAATAAGCTGCACTCATGAAAAGCACAGAACCAATAACCCTATAGAGGGCTGGCACCGAAGATTGAATATCCGCATGCCACATAAGCCTACGCTGATTCGCTTTGTGTACAAATTAAAAAAAGAGTCCAGATATCAAGACACACGAATCAAAAACAGCCTTTTCAGTGGGGCTAGCAGGCGCCGTGTCGACATCGCTTTCGACAAAAAATACCGTGATCTATTGATTGAGCTGTACATAGGGTATATTGATGCGTTAACGTTTTTAAAACATGTGTGTTTTTTAAAGGCAAGATTGCGGTAAAGCAAAAAATAGCACGACAGGTAGTGCAGATTAACTATTTAGTTTTTTAAGACAAGGAGATAATTTATTTAAGTTTAGTTTATTTTATCAAATTTTATGAATATAATATCCTTACAATTTATACCATTTTGTTTCATTTATACCTAACCTACGAAATTGTATTTGATGTAAATTCAACAGATTTTTAACTATTCCATTTTTAACCCTTTAACGGGTAGGACTCAAAAAAATCCTGAGTTCAAGCCTCAACAAAAATAAAAATACAAAAAGTTGCAGTGATGCAGGATGGTCGATTTTGAGAAAAGATAAAGAGTTAATCATTAAAAAAAATAGACAACTGGTGCATTTAGACCAAACGAGCATTCGCTCATTCAATCTTAAAAATAGGTATTTAATTTTATCCTTCAAAAATCGAAAACAAATAATAAGTTAATTTAAAATCTGTTCCAGTGAGGCACTGGTCTCACCGCGAGCTACTAAAGGTGCATACGAAATTCGATCGTTACACAAAACGTGATTCGTTGATTTCGTAGAGTGGGGGATAGAATAGCGAATGCTCGTTTGGTCTGAATGCCTTAAGCTATATGCTTAAGAAACCTTAAGCTATAAACTATGGGCTATAAAAATGAACAAAAGATACGCACTCCCGTGTAAATAAAAATATTTTAAAATAAAAATTAAACCGCCTTCAAAAATTCGCCTGATCTAAAAAGTAAAAAATAATTTTAGTTCCTACTTCTTAGGATTTCCTACCCAAACCTTTAAACATTTTACCCTATTCATTGAAATAAAATATTTTGGCTAGGTACCCTACAGACTTCTTAGAAGTCGGTGCCAAGCCAAATAGGTACGTTCATAGTTATATATTAGATAGAGCTTTGTAACTTACTGCCTTTACTCCGATTATGCTTTTATCAACAGTATGATCTGCCTCAGTAATTTTGCTGAAAGCATAACAGGAGTGATAGTAAATTACAAAGCTCTATCAAATACTTATACTCGCGAAGTGAACATATTTGGCTTGGCACCTACTTCTAAGAAGTCTGTAGGGTACCTAGCCAAAATATTTTATTTCAATGAATAGGGTAAAATGTTTAAAGGTTTGGGTAGGAAATAAGAAGTAGGAACTAAAATTATTTTTTACTTTTTAGATCAGGCGAATTTTTGAAGGCGGTTTAATTTTTATTTTAAAATATTTTATTTTTTGCTTTTTAGTACAGTCACGTCTAATAATATGTATACATTTCGGAACGTATGTCAAAGGCATAAGGATCAAAATCGTATACATATTATTAGAGCCGACCGTACCTTGTGTAATTTATATAAAATCATTATTTAGTATGCTCTAAATACTTATAATTAGAATGTATTGCACTGTAGTAGGTCAGAAAACCTGAACTGGTTAACTTATATGAATACTACAAACATTCACATTCCATTCCCATTATCAAGGAGATATACATTGTATCATCAGCAGGGTATGAATAATTTCAAAGATTATAGGTAACAGGCTTTAGCATGCCTATATTATTTAAAGAATCGCTTACCGCTTACCAACATGTCATAACTACTAAGCAAACACTTGAATAGATCTCGAAAATGTATGACAGTTGTTATATTATCCTCCAAACAAAGAATTATCCTCCAACTCCTAATCGTTAAGGAGTTATACCTTTCATCATCAGCACACCAACATGAGGCTATGACCACCTAAAGGCAAATACTCAAATAGCTTCCAAAATACATGACATATGTTATATTTAAAGAATTATCCCCCAACTCCTAATCTCTAAGGAGTTGTACCTTCCATCATCAGCTCACCAACATGAGGCTATGACCACCTAAAGGCAAATACTCAAATAGCTTCCAAAATACACGAAATATGTTATATTTAAAGAATTTTCCCCCAACTCCTAATCTCTAAAGAGTTGTACCTTCCATCATCAGCTCACCAACATGAAAGGATGACCACCTAAAGGCAAATACTCAAATAGCTTCCAAAATACACGAAATATGTTATATTTAAAGAATTATCCCCCAACTCCTAATTGCTAAGGAGTTGTACCTTCCATCATCAGATCACCAACTTAAGACGTTCATGACTAGACGCAAATACTTGATTAGTCTTCGAAAATAAATGAAAAATGCCATGTGTGCTTACAACATTTGAAGAGTTCCCTCGATTTCTCCAGGATGCCATCATAAGATCTGAATTCGGTGACAATGGGACCAACTAGAAGGTATACCCTTTCATACAAAAAAAGAATTTTCCAAATCGGTCCACGCGTCTTCGAGTAATCGGGGAACATACATAAAAAAAAAAGATTTCGACGAATTGTAAACCTCCTCCTTTTTGAAGTCGGTTAAAAAGAGACACGGCGATACTCGCCCAGCTATCAGCTATCACCGCCGGGCGAGTATCGCCGTGTCTCTTTTATTTACACGGGAGTGCGTATCTTTTGTTCGTGTTTATAGCCGATAGTTGAAAGCTTAGTAGCTCGCGGTGAGACCAGTGCCTTAGTCCCGTTCTTTATATTGTATTGTACTGTAATAATAAATAAGAAACAGAGAAAGAGAAAGAGAGGGGGAGAGAGAGAGAGGAATTAGGGTGTTTTGGTACTAGAGTGTTTTAAGACTATTTTATTTTAGAGAATGGTGTATTTTAGGATTAGTGTATTATGGGACTAGTTTGATCTGAGCTTCAACTGTTATGACATTAGGTGATGCGGAAGTAGTACATAATAAAGGTAAGTGCGTTCGGTTTTAGGGTGTTTTGGGACGTGGGTATTTTGGTGTTAGGCTATTTTGCATATGCGTTTATATGAGAATATGTGTTTTCGACATTCTGCCGTACTGTGCAATAGGGTGATTTGAGTTAAGGTTCAAATGCACCGGAAAGCTCGGATTCGTGTTTCAGTTAATATGGCCGATTCGAGGGATTAAAAACATAGTTAATCTCTATATTTATTCGGTAATCAGGACTATACCATATATAACAGTCTCTCGACAGGCCACGCTATGGGACGAAATGACAGATAAGAGGACAATTCGCAGTTTTTCGCGAAAACGCCACTTTAAAAATATGCTAGTCGATAGGAAATTGGTCAAGGAACAAAAATTATGATACATAATTTGTCGAAATAACGCGTATTTTAGACGAACAAAAATGTGTTATATTTGTATGAACCCATTGGTGAAAAGTAGTTTAAGAAAACTATCATAGATTCTGACTTTTAAACTTCTTACATCGTACATCATACGTCTCGTTTGCTGTCGTATCTCGTGCCTAATTAATTGGCGGCCGCTGTCACTGTAATCGTCCTGCAGTGCTGATAGATAACATTTAATAGGTGGGTCAATAACTTTTTTCTTATCACTCGATGCTATTCGTTACTTTCTCCTGGGTCACCCTTAAAATCACAGTTTAATAGCATCAAAATAAACGAATGTTAGATTTTTTTGACATATTATTATGTGACCTTTCCATCGTCGCTCGCCCACTATTCATTAGTAGAGCGTGCTGGATAATTTCGTCTAACAAACTACCACTTTTGTCCCCTGGCTGAATGACAGAATAAAAACAAAAAAAAGTAATTAACTCAGGTATTCTGTATTCGTTAGTCGCAGGCGTGTAGGCCACATTTTGACGCGAAAAGAAGTTCAAAAGGTTAAAAACTTGGATAACCATGTAATATCTCCAATATGGATATTATAAAAAAAAAACAAAGACTTGACACGGTGGGTTTAAGTCAAATAAATTGGGAAACTTAAAGTATCCAGAATCCCCAATTTTAACCTACTTCAGTTGTGGGATGTTCACAGTTATAGGAAGTCAAGTCACACGGACCTAGCAGGCCGTTAAAACAATGAGACTAAAAAGAAGTTAACAACAGGGTGTGGATTGTCGGCCCTCCAAGGGTTGAGCCTCGCTGGAAAATATTTAAAATAAAATGGACGCCTTCTCCAGCGAAACTCTTGCTTGTATATGACAAGATCAATCAAGCAAAACAATTGAGCAACTTTTATAAAAGGTTTATTTTATACTTAAATACAAATCCCTCCCTCTTGGGAATTTCAAAATTTATAACCCGGGTATCCGGAATTAACATACAACTTGTTGTAACCTTAAAGGTAAACTTAAAAATTAAATATTTCTGTTAAACACTTGGGTGTCGAGGGTAAAGAGATTTCACACCTTATCTTCAACCTGGTGTCACGTTAATAAAATAAAATTAGATAGGCTTATTTGCCCCTTTTAGGTAGTGAGTACGTATTTAAAAAAATAAGGAAAGGATATCACCCGTGTATGCTGTGTGTAGGTGTGTGGTGTAACTTCGTCTCCTGCTGGTTCGAAACAAGCCCGTAATGCGGTCAGGAAACACAGGCTGCTGGCACCGGTTGTACAGGAAATGTAGGTCCTCGACAAGTACAGTAGGAGACGCAGATGAAAAACCACCAGCGTTGAACTTCTTGATAAAAATAGAAGGTAGTAAAAAAAACTAGTAACAAAAAAAACCCTGGAACAAAATGAGTCCAGTTAATATCCTAATTGGACAAATTACCAATTATTCTTAATCGCAATCCAGTCGTTATGACGTGGAGTCGTATCAATAGTCACTTACCAGTTTATTAGCTGGGCTTCTATTGTACTTTGCTAACAAAATGGTTCCCGTGAGGGTAATACGTCCTCAGATAAAGTGGTGCTAAAATAAGACAAAAAGACACACGTTAACCAACAGGAAATAACCTACAAGGTTAATTCATTATTCCACAGCAAACAGACACTGTAACTTACCGAACGGTACTGACTTCAAATCTTAATGGGTCATTTCTTTATTAAAACTAATTATGCCATGATCGGCTGACACGATGCTAAGTTAGGTTACATTGTGGCGCGGCTGCAACAAAATATACGAAAAATATTAACCACGGATCCACAACAAAATATGCTACGGCCTTTTAACTCCTTGTTACAAATGAATTCTCACCATTTCAAAACGAGGACTCCGAAAAAACCAATACCGCAAGATCACATCTCGAAGGCGGTTTACGAAGTGACAAAGCTCTTCCAGGTTCCATCCGGCGAGGAAGAACCATAGACAAAATCGATCTTTCTAGAACGATTTGTATATTCATAAGTACCAGACAAATGAAATATTCAAAATTAATTCCAAAACGAATTTTCGGATTACCATAAACCATTTAAAGGTAAAATACTAAATTAGAAAATATAATATATCGCCCGCAACAGTACGGCACGTCTATGACGACCTTTATATGCGCAGATATCCTATCTGTGACTTAGCCTGTGACATTTGTCAACAATGACATCTAATCTTTCCGGCGTAAACAAACCAGAACGCAATCATTTATATATCCTAAAAGGGAAATCTAGACTTCGATAACCAAAGGGATAGTTTCAAAACGAACAAAAATACAATGGTGAAATGTTGAAATGGATAACCAACTTATGACGGTGGCTACACCATATAACACAATGCAGGAATTTTCCACTTGGAAACGCTCAGGTAATTTCTCCTTATTTCTCTCTTATGTTTGAAACAACAGAAAGAAATGCCTAATTAACCATCTAAACTTCATTAGGAGTTCCCTGTGAATACAAATTTCCAAATAGGTACTCCAAATATGAAAGATTTTATTTATTCAACTTGGGTCATATGGTGAGAAAAAAACGATATATAACTTTAATCTTTTAACACTGCAAAGTGTTACAACCATTCACTCACCCTCTTCGAGTGTACTCTTCTGCCGGAAGACGGCCGCGTTCTTCTGCATGCACTTCTGCATCCGCAGCCGCAGGTCGGCGGTGGAGCCACGCTGGCTTCACCCGTTGTCTGTAACATACATGGTGTACTCACCCTCCTCGAGCGTACTCTTCTGCCGGAAGACGGCCGCGTTCTTCTGCATGCACTTCTGCATCCGCAGCCGCAGGTCGGCGGTGGAGCCACGCTGGCTTCACCCGTTGTCTGTAACATACATGTTGTACTCACCCTCCTCGAGCGTACTCTTCTGCCGGAAGACGGCCGCGTTCTTCTGCATGCACTTCTGCATCCGCAGCCGCAGGTCGGCGGTGGAGCCACACTGGCTTCACCCGTTGTCTGTAACATATATGGTGTACTCACCCTCCTCGAGCGTACTCTTCTGCCGGAAGACGGCCGCGTTCTTCTGCATGCACTTCTGCATCCGCAGCCGCAGGTCGGCGGTGGAGCCACACTGGCTTCACCCGTTGTCTGTAACATATATGGTGTACTCACCCTCCTCGAGCGTACTCTTCTGCCGGAAGACGGCCGCGTTCTTCTGCATGCACTTCTGCATCCGCAGCCGCAGGTCGGCGGTGGAGCCACACTGGCTTCACCCGTTGTCTGTAACATATATGGACTCACCCTCCTCGAGTGTACTCTTCTGCCGGAAGACGGCCGCGTTCTTCTGCATGCACTTCTGCATCCGCAGACGCAGGTCGGCGGTGGAGATGCTGCCGTCCGCGTAGCGCACCTTGTCCAGGTTCGCCACGCTGGCTTCACCCGTTGACTGTAACAGTTGGGGGTTATCATACCAGTTTCTACATTAGTTACATTTCACTAGGGGTTCCCAAACTTTTTTTCTCATAGACGACTTTAAGAAATTAGCTGGTTCTGGTGGACGCCCTACAGCATTTAAATTTAGTTATATTTCACTAGGGGTTCCCAAACTTTTTTTTCTCATAGACGACTTTAAGAAACTAGCTAGTTCTGGTGGACTACAGTCCCTACTCCAGGCTATAAAAATGGTACAAAAATAATTATCTAATGTTTTCGTTATTTACCATCGAAACTAGATACATTTTCATGTACCCCCACTTTGAGAACCCCTGTATTACACATTAGTAATCTGATATTGTTGTTATTTTTGGGATATTTAATGTTTTGCCTTTATTAATTTTTTTATTCTAATTTACGTAATTACATGACATTGAACACATTAATACTAACGATCATAATAGAAATTCGTATAAATTAGATCAAAATAATTTGGTTGAGATGTCTAAAATTAACAATGGAATTCCTACAAATACGATCATATCACTTGTGACGGTTGGGATAAGGTTATGCCGTTATCCGAAGTAAATAGGCCTGAGACAGGCGTCTACGTAATTAGGTGAATTAGTATGATCCAATAATGGTTGTAAAAACAAGAATAAAACTGGCGCTTCTGGAGAGTACATTTTATGCAGATATTAAAATCATACCTCTAATTTATTTCATTGGGGTCAAATTAGCTGTACTTTTTACTGACAAAATTAATTGTTCATTTACGTCAGAAAATTATCAATTCTTTTAAAAATATCATACAAGTGTACACACTATCAACTCGACTAACATCATTTACAATGATCTGTAATCGAATCACAAATAATGTATTTACATGAGAGCCTATAATCATTACTGTAGATCACAGAATTCATTTGACACACTAAGTAGATACGTTTGCTTGATTTATGGTATATATGACATCTGTGCTGTAGATGGATTTCAACTAGTAACTGAACGACTTATGGATTTGACAGACAATCTTGTACTCACGTCCTTGAGCGGTCCCTGCGAGTCGCCAGGGCGGCTAGTCTCGGCGATGGTGATGGCGCAGGCGCGGCCGAACACGACTATGTCGAGCAGCGAGTTGGCGCCGAGCCGGTTGGCGCCGTGCACGAACAGCCGGGACCACCTTGTCTTGTACTCACGTCCTTGAGCGGTCCCTGCGAGTCGCCAGGGCGGCTAGTGTCGGCGATGGTGATGGCGCAGGCGCGGCCGAACACGACGATGTCGAGCAGCGAGTTGGCGCCCAGCCGGTTGGCGCCGTGCACGAACAGCCGGGACCACCTTGTCTTGTACTCACGTCCTTGAGCGGTCCCTGCGAGTCGCCAGGGCGGCTAGTGTCGGCGATGGTGATAGCGCAGGCGCGGCCGAACACGACGATGTCGAGCAGCGAGTTGGCGCCGAGCCGGTTGGCGCCGTGCACGAACAGCCGGGACCACCTTGTCTTGTACTCACGTCCTTGAGCGGTCCCTGCGAGTCGCCAGGGCGGCTAGTCTCGGCGATGGTGATGGCGCAGGCGCGGCCGAACACGACGATGTCGAGCAGCGAGTTGGCGCCGAGCCGGTTGGCGCCGTGCACGAACAGCCGGGACCACCTTGTCTTGTACTCACGTCCTTGAGCGGTCCCTGCGAGTCGCCAGGGCGGCTAGTGTCGGCGATGGTGATGGCGCAGGCGCGGCCGAACACGACTATGTCGAGCAGCGAGTTGGCGCCGAGCCGGTTGGCGCCGTGCACGAACAGCCGGGACCACCTTGTCTTGTACTCACGTCCTTGAGCGGTCCCTGCGAGTCGCCAGGGCGGCTAGTGTCGGCGATGGTGATGGCGCAGGCGCGGCCGAACACGACTATGTCGAGCAGCGAGTTGGCGCCGAGCCGGTTGGCGCCGTGCACGGACGCGCAGGACGCCTCGCCGGCGGCGAATAGTCCGGGGACCACCTTGTCTTGCCCGTTGTAGTGGGTTATGACCTGGGGGAAATTGGCAAAGTCTAAGTCAAACTATTCTTTATTCAAGTGAGCCTATTAATAAGCATTTTCGAATCGTGTGACAGAATGACAAGGAAAATAAAAACTACTACCAGTTCAAACCCTACATCACTGTCCTGAGAAGCACCAGTAAGAAACGGAAAGCGGGACTTGTTTTTTTTTTAAACAGTGTTTTAAGAAATCTTATGAAAATAACATAGGTACATTAAATAATTAAATTAATCCAAAAAACAATTATTATTATACAACTTTAGGTTCATGGGGCCCCAGCGTACGCAAATTGTTTGCTGAGATCGCGAAACGTCTGGTTGACGTAACTAAAGACTGAAGAGCTGGCGACTTCCTCACACAACGCATCAGTATTGCGATACAGCGAGGAAATACCGCCAGCATCCTCGGTACAATGCCACAAGGGTCAATCTTAGATATAGGTAAGGTTAAGTAGATTAGTTACGCCGCGGCCACGACATCGGTCTAAGGCGACCGGCTTAGCGGAAAACGTATGGTGCTCCCTCTCGAGATATGGGTATATCGGCATCCCGCTCAAACTCATGGATTCGCTCGCCGCTGGTCGCCTTAGACCAATGTCGTGGCCGGGCCGTTAGATTTAATCTTTTACATAAATTGTAGTTAATAAATAATATTGTGTTGTAGAGTAAAAATTACATGGTACAGTCATGTTAGGTTTTGGAGGGACGCTCGGCCGAAATCGAGAGGACTGTCGAGCATCTGTCAGTGCTCATTCACCCCATTTCCTCGTTCACATTCCCTTGCTCGTCCGACTAATCTATAGAAGCATTTAACATTATAATCCATGTACAATGTACTTTACGGTGAAGGGAAACATCGCGAGGAAACCTGCATACATAAAAAAATTCTAGGGTGTATATGGAGTCCCGAACAAGTACTGGGCCGGCGTTGGGATTACGCAAAATAGGCCACGCAACATTTGATTTCGAGTTGCGGAAAAATGTCCAGAATACGATACAATACAAAATGTGGGCAGCACACGTCTAGTCGCGGCTGACCGGCGGGGCATGTACCGACCTGGCCGCGGTAGTTGGTGGGCGTGCCACCCATGTTGTAGTGCACGGTGGGCAGCACACGTCTAGTCGCGGGTGACCGGCGGGGCATGTACCGACCTGGCCGCGGTAGTTGGTGGGCGTGCCACCCATGTTGTAGTGCACGGTGGGCAGCACACGTCTAGTCGCGGGTGACCGGCGGGGCATGTACCGACCTGGCCGCGGTAGTTGGTGGGCGTGCCACCCATGTTGTAGTGCACGGTGGGCAGCACACGTCTAGTCGCGGGTGACCGGCGGGGCATGTACCGACCTGGCCGCGGTAGTTGGTGGGCGTGCCACCCATGTTGTAGTGCACGGTGGGCAGCACGGGGATGGGCTCGCGGGTGACGTCGACGCCGGCGAAGATCATGGCGGTCTCGGAGATGCCGGGCAGGCGCTGCTTGAGCCGGTCGGGCAGGTGGGACATGTACCGACCTGGCCGCGGTAGTTGGTGGGCGTGCCACCCATGTTGTAGTGCACGGTGGGCAGCACGGGGATGGGCTCGCGGGTGACGTCGACGCCGGCGAAGATCATGGCGGTCTCGGAGATGCCGGGCAGGCGCTGTTTCAGCCGGTCGGGCAGGTGGGACATGTACCGACCTGGCCGCGGTAGTTGGTGGGCGTGCCACCCATGTTGTAGTGCACGGTGGGCAGCACGGGGATGGGCTCGCGGGTGACGTCGACGCCGGCGAAGATCATGGCGGTCTCGGAGATGCCGGGCAGGCGCTGCTTGAGCCGGTCGGGCAGGTGGGACATGTACCGACCTGGCCGCGGTAGTTGGTGGGCGTGCCACCCATGTTGTAGTGCACGGTGGGCAGCACGGGGATGGGCTCGCGGGTGACGTCGACGCCGGCGAAGATCATGGCGGTCTCGGAGATGCCGGGCAGGCGCTGTTTCAGCCGGTCGGGCAGGTGGGACATGTACCGACCTGGCCGCGGTAGTTGGTGGGCGTGCCACCCATGTTGTAGTGCACGGTGGGCAGCACGGGGATGGGCTCGCGGGTGACGTCGACGCCGGCGAAGATCATGGCGGTCTCGGAGATGCCGGGCAGGCGCTGCTTGAGCCGGTCGGGCAGGTGGGACATGTACCGACCTGGCCGCGGTAGTTGGTGGGCGTGCCACCCATGTTGTAGTGCACGGTGGGCAGCACGGGGATGGGCTCGCGGGTGACGTCGACGCCGGCGAAGATCATGGCGGTCTCGGAGATGCCGGGCAGGCGCTGTTTCAGCCGGTCGGGCAGGTGGGACATGTACCGACCTGGCCGCGGTAGTTGGTGGGCGTGCCACCCATGTTGTAGTGCACGGTGGGCAGCACGGGGATGGGCTCGCGGGTGACGTCGACGCCGGCGAAGATCATGGCGGTCTCGGAGATGCCGGGCAGGCGCTGCTTGAGCCGGTCGGGCAGGTGGGACATGTACCGACCTGGCCGCGGTAGTTGGTGGGCGTGCCACCCATGTTGTAGTGCACGGTGGGCAGCACGGGGATGGGCTCGCGGGTGACGTCGACGCCGGCGAAGATCATGGCGGTCTCGGAGATGCCGGGCAGGCGCTGTTTCAGCTGGTCGGGTGGCAGGTGGTGCAGCTGCAGGTGCACGTGGTCCTTCTCGGGGCCGCAGCCGCGACCTGCCGAATATGTCTACTGATTCATACCTGGGATAACTGGGGGCAAGTTGTAGGGATTTGATATCGATTAAAAAGATGTCGATATAATTATAATAAAAGATGTACTTATTGAACATTCTCGATTACAGTACAGAGGTTCTATGTCATATCTGATATTGGGCCTCTTCAGATAGTAAAAGTATGCAGATGTCATTTTAATCAAAATGACAATCTAAATATTGATATTTTAATATTGATTGCATATTTTGAAAACTATTTTAAAATAAACGCGTAACTACCCGTTTAAATTTATTTTTTATTTTAATTGAAGAGTAAGTACCTAATATTTATTTATGCCGAATAACATTTTGATGTTGTCATTCACAGTAACATCGATATATTTTTAGTCGATAAAATAGTTTGCTACATCACTTTCGTATAAATGCCCCGAGTTATCCCAGGTATGCTACTGATACATTTTCTGACAGATTTTTTACATTTCAGTGCATTATGTGTCAAAAAGTGACGTTGTTGACACATAATGGAATGAAATGACAGCTCTCGGATTGACTTCATAGCGGCCGAGCACTATAATGTACTCTCAACCAATTAGAACCAAGGCCGAGACTCTAGAACCATGTAAAAATGTCATTGACATGATTCCTGAGTGGCCTGGCCTCCTAAGGCCCAAGGTCCTTCCTATAGTAATAATTAACTTGGTCATTCAGACCCAACTTCTTCAACAGCCGTTGAAGCTGTTGTAGCTGTTGTAGTCATAGCAAACCACGGTCCTACCAGTAGGACTTACTAGAAAAGCCGACATTATGCTTTCAAATTTCGCGCCTAGCTAATCTGACGTATTTAATAAAAATAACCATTTTTAATTTTTTTATTAAACTCAATTTGTCTAAAAAGGAATAATAAACTCATAATAAATATGGCCCAAAGCTGTTGGTGGCATACAAATACAATAACTTTCACAGTAGGAGAAAAACGTTTTCTATGAAAAAATGTTATTAGAACACTTGTGTCAACAAGTGTTGAAAGAAGCATTTTGCCGTATGAGTGTGTTCTTAAATCTTAAATCGATACGAGTTAAAGAAAAAGCCTACATTTCAACACGAATATCATATCATACTATATTTGAAGGTGCATTTAGACCAAACTAGCATTCGCTCATTCTATTCCCTACTCTATGAAATCAACGAATTTCGGCGAATCACGTTTTGTGCAACGAACGAATTTCACAATGCATTATGCGAAAAAAACACAATCTCGGTATTAACAACCAAACTGTGCAGAAAAGGACTATGAAATGTAATCCCTGCGACGTGCAGAAGAGTATCACTTTCTTTACCCTTAAAAAAAACACTTTCTGACCATATGCATTGTAAAAGCAGTTTCTCGCATTTTTAGTGAACTGAAACACGACGCGACGCGATAAAACAGCCGCCAACAAATACAAGTGTCCTATGTGATCAACCCCAGCGCGGTATACGGGCGACGCGATTAGTTTGTTTGATATTTTCGCGCGAATTAGACGCGACACGTCCGAACAGTGTGTCGTTTGTTTATTAAAAATATCCGATCGATAGGACTTTTCAGCTGCACGTAAGACAAGGCCATCGCATCGCATAATTTCGCGACGTCGTCACATCGAATGGCGTCGCTTTGAATCGCCTACGTAAGACACAGCCTAAGATCTCACCCTCCATAATCTCGACGGTCATAGCACGCGACACGACGTCGCGACTGGCCAGGTCCTTGGCGACGGGCGCGTACCGCTCCATGAAGCGCTCGCCCTTCGCGTTCACCAGGAACCCGCCCTCGCCGCGGCAGCCCTCCGTCATTAGGCAGCCGGCTCCGTAAACTAACGCGATGTCCTAGGTGAGCGATTCCCTTGTGAACGCGACGCGATAAAACAGCCGCCAACAAATACAAGTGTCCTACGTGATCAACCCCAGCGCGGCGTACGAGCGACGCGATCAGTTTGTTTGATATTTTCTCTCGAACGCGACGCCCGAATAGTGTGTCGTTTGTTTATTAAAATATCTGATCGATAGGACTTTTCGCGTGCACGTAAGACAAACATCGCATAATTTCGCCACTTCGTCACATCGAATCGCGTCGCAAATCTCGACGCTTTGAATCGCCTACGTAAGAGCATAGCCTGCTATGCTATTCTCTTATTGACACATTCGACGCTGCGTTCGTCAACGAGCTCGATGTCGAGACAGCCTTGTCTAAAATCCTAGCTGTTTGATTTGACATTAGGAATCGAGGCTGTGAGCGAGGTTGTGGGCGAGTTCGTCGCTGTTTTTCGTTAGAGAATACGAAGTTCATACATTATACGTCAAACTTTCGACGCAATGTAGTTCCAGCTCACGCCGCATTCGTCGCCGAGCACTAGTGTCGTTTAAAGTACATTAGTGAATACCATTTTTAGGCTCGACGGTGCCGCAGCACTGACACAGCGCTGACAGCAAGGCGGTTTTCTTAGTGAATAACACTGCTGAGATCTCACCCTCCATAATCTCGACGGTCATAGCACGCGACACGACGTCGCGACTGGCCAGGTCCTTGGCGACGGGCGCGTACCGCTCCATGAAGCGCTCGCCCTTCGCGTTCACCAGGAACCCGCCCTCGCCGCGGCAGCCCTCCGTCATTAGGCAGCCGGCTCCGTAAACTAACGCGATGTCCTAGGTGAGCGATTCAATGAGCGAATGCTCGTTTGGTCTAAATGCACCTTCACAATGCATTATGCGAAAAAAAAGACAATCTCGGTATTAGCAACCAAACTGTGCAGAAAAGGACTATGAAATGTAATCCCTGCGACGTGCAGAAGAATATCACTTTCTTTACCCTTAAAAAAAAAAAACACTTTCTGGCCATATGCATTGTAAAAGCAGTTTTTCGCATTTTTCGTGAACTGAGACACGATTCACACGATAATATCAAACAGGCGCCAGCAAATACAAGTGTCTTACGTGACCAACCCCGGCGCGGCATACGGGCGACGCGATTAGTTTGTTTGATGTTTTCACGCGAACTAGACTCCACGCCCGAACAGTGTGTCGTTTGTTTATTAAAAATATCTGATCGATAGGACTTTTGGGGTGCACGTAGAACAAGGCCATCGAATCGCATAATTTCCCGACTTCGTCACATCGAACGGCGTCGCTTTGAATCGCCTACGTAAGACATAGCCTAAGATCTCACCCTCCATAATCTCGACGGTCATAGCACGCGACACGACGTCGCGACTGGCCAGGTCCTTGGCGACGGGCGCGTACCGCTCCATGAAGCGCTCGCCCTTCGCGTTCACCAGGAACCCGCCCTCGCCGCGGCAGCCCTCCGTCATTAGGCAGCCGGCTCCGTAAATTAACGCGATGTCCTAGGTGAGCGATTCCCTTGTGAACGCGACGCGATAAAATAGCCGCCAGCAAATACAAGTGTCCTACGTGACCAACCCCAACGCGGCGTACGGCCGACGCGATCAGGTTGTTTGATATTTTCTCGCGAACGAGACGCGACACCCGAAGTGTGTCGTTTGTTTATTAACCCGGCGGGAGTGTGGCAGGGTATCTCATACCCTGCGTTTGACTTATGTCAATATATTTAGAGTTTATTTTTGTTTAACTTTTTTTCACCAGCGATTCCCTTGTGAACGCGACGCGATAAAACAGACGCCAACAAATACAAGTGTCCTACGTGATCAACCCCAGCGCGGCGTACGAGCGACGCGATTAGTTTGTTTGATATTTTCGCGCAAATTAGACACGACGTCCGAACAGTGTGTCGTTTGTTTATTAAAAATATCCGATCGATGTGATTTTTCGCGTGCACGTAAGACATGGCCATCGCATCGCATAATTTCGCGACGTCGTCACATCGAAAGGCGTCGCTTTGAATCGCCTACATCGGACATAGCCTGAGATCTCACCCTCCGTTTGTTTATTAAAAATATCTGATCGATAGGACTTTTGGAGTGCACGTAAGACAAGGCCATCGCATCGCATAATTTCCCGACTTCGTCACATCGAATGGCGTCGCTTTGAATCGCCTACGTCGGACATAGCCTAAGATCTCACCCTCCATAATCTCGACGGTCATAGCACGCGACACGACGTCGCGACTGGCCAGGTCCTTGGCGACGGGCGCGTACCGCTCCATGAAGCGCTCGCCCTTCGCGTTCACCAGGAACCCGCCCTCGCCGCGGCAGCCCTCCGTCATTAGGCAGCCGGCTCCGTAAACTAACGCGATGTCCTAGGTGAGCGATTCCCTTGTGAACGCGACGCGATAAAACAGCCGCCAACAAATACAAGTGTTCTACGTGATCAACCCCAGCGCGGCGTACGGGCGACGCGATTAGTATGTATGTATGTAAATTCTTGATTGTACACAAAACACAGGCAAAAATACACATTTTTACAAAGAATATGACAGGTACAAAGGCGAACTTATCCCTGTAAGGGATCTCTTCCAGTTAACCTTTGAGCAAAGGAGTCGTCTATATGAAGCAAAAGATAGACAAACATACCGTGTACAGTGGAGAATATATTTGAGTAATACCAAAAACTTTGTTTGTTTGATATTTTCTCTTGAACGAGACGCGACGCCCGAACAGTGTGTAGTTTGTTTATTAAAAATATCTGATCGATAGGACTTTTCGGCTGCACGTAAGACATGGCCATCGCAACGCATAATTTCCCGACTTCGTCACATCGAACGGCGTCGCTTTGAATCGCCTACGTCGGACATAGCCTAAGATCTCACCCTCCATAATCTCGACGGTCATAGCACGCGACACGACGTCGCGACTGGCCAGGTCCTTGGCGACGGGCGCGTACCGCTCCATGAAGCGCTCGCCCTTCGCGTTCACCAGGAACCCGCCCTCGCCGCGGCAGCCCTCCGTCATTAGGCAGCCGGCTCCGTAAACTAACGCGATGTCCTAGGTGAGCGATGCCCTTGTGAACGCGACGCGATAAAACAGCCGCCAACAAATACAAGTGTCCTATGTGACCAACCCCAGCGCGGTATACGGGCGACGCGATGCGATTAGTTAGTTTGATATTTTCGCGCGAACTAGACGCGACACCCGAAGTGTGTCGTTTGTTTATTAACCCGGCGGGAGTGTGGCAGGGTATCTCATACCCTGCGTTTGACTTATGTCAATACACCGTGTTTCACTTAACACCAAAAACCAGAAAACCGTTTGTTCAGAATCGGGAGTAGAATCGATTGAGCTATATCTTGTTGGGGGTAATATTTTTATTTGTATTTGTAGTGCCCAGTCTACAAATTCGTAATACAACATTATAACATTACATTATGCATTTCGCATTGTTGAAGGTTGTATACCTTTTTCAGTATTTAGGGGTATTTTGGTAATAATGGCTGGTTACCTGGACGATTATTTTTTCCGCTACGAGTTTGACGTTGTTTGTCAATTTGATTTGTATGTTCATTCCGTAGATATTTCTAATTATCATGGCGTTTAGATTCACGAACGTTCAATACTGTGAAATGGTAAGAACGCAAGCACGCCGCAATGACAATGTCAATTTAGCGGTAAGGACTTATCACGAGGAGTTTTGTGTCGCCGTGTCGAATGCCACCATAGCCGCAGCTACTCAACGACTTCGAGACTACGATTCTTTCGACCACCAATGGCCAGAGTAAGGCATGATGCAATGAACCCTGATTTCGAGGAGGCCGTCTTAGAGTATTTTCGCGTTAATCATACGGCTAGCACACGATAAGCTGGTCGTCGGTTTAACTGTGATCATAAGAATATTTGGAGAATTTTGAGAGACGACCAGCAACACCCTTTTCACTATCGTCTATGTCAGGAGCTCAACAGATTGTTGCTTGAAGACGTTCCCTTGCAGTTTGTACATCAAATATATTACCAGCATGATGGTGCTCCTGCACACTTCCAGATAAACGTCAGGAGACATCTGGACAATATTTATGGGCAGCATTGGATCGGACGTCGAGGCCTAGTGCAATAGCAAGCCAGATCACCGGATTTAACTCCACTAGACTTTTTTTGTGGAGTAAAATTAAAACGTTGGTGTACGATAACGGACCAGGACCCCCGACTATTGACGAACTACGAAACAAAATTACTGCCTCTTTTGAGACGGTTAAAAATACTCCTGAAGTGCTGCAGTCAATCAGAAACAATTTACGGAAACGAGCATTGCTCTGCCGTCGCCAAGGCGGGCGACATTTTGAACAGCTCTTGAACATCCGCTAATTTTGTTATAATTTTTATGTACACTATTGGTCATTACTTATGTAAATGAATTGAGAGAGTTGTTTTTTTATTTTAAACTCACCAACTTACATAGTTAATACTTAAACATTTCTGAATCTGAGAGAGCATTCGTAACCGTTATAATGGCGGGATCCGATACTGAATTCGACCGATTCATATTGCATTATTTAGTACTGAGTTAGTTAATCAGTCGTTATAATGGCGGGACGAGACTATTTGAAATGGAAGAGGTACTAATTCTTTTACAACAGGTACCAAATAGTACCAATTCAGTACTAAACAATATAACATGAATCCACAGAATTCAGGACCTGGTTCCGCCATAACGTTATAATGGCGGGACCAGACTATTTCAAATAAAGCTTTGAAATGGAAGTTCTATTTTTTTTACAAAAGGTAGCAAATAGTACCAATTCAGTACTAAACAATGCAATATAAATCGACAGAATTCAGGACCTGGTTCAAAACGGACGACATTTTATATCGACTCCGACACAAAATCGTTGTTGGACGACTGTGGACAGCATATAAAATGTTCTGCCACCGGAACGGCCGATTAAAAATCGGCCCACATCCGACATAGTGGGAACGAGCTCTTAGACACTGGTCTCACCGCAAGCTACTAATCTATGAACTAACGGCTATAAACACGAACGAAAGATACACACTCTCGAGTAAAAAAAAAGACACGGCCGTTCAGCCCTTCACAACATTGGCCGAACATAGGAGATCGTACGGACGCAGCTACAAGTTCTAAAGTTGCGTCCCGTACGATCGCCTATGCACTTTCTGTCCGCCCGTCTCTGTGTCCGCTTGTCTGTAACCTGCAGGTTGTTATTTTATGAGCTGTGATAGCTAAACAGTCGATTTTTTTCAGATATAATGTTAACATATTCCTGTTGCCACAGATACGCCACACACCACCATACAACACCATTAGGGAATATTTCGCATTTTACGTAGGAGGCACTCCAGTTGGCGTGTTTGCGTTATGACTCTCGCTTCCACCTGTATACTAATGGGAGCAAGAGGCAAAACGCAAATACATACGCCAAGTGAAGTATCAGCATAAGCAAGCAGTCATAACAAATAGTGTCATAATCAGGGTTTGGTTTTATACAGCTACAATTTACAAGCAGCAGTCTCTTTCTAACTTACTTTGCTAAAAAGAGACAGAAATATTCCCAAATGTTATGCATGACTAAAAATACTCTTTTTCCATACCTACATTTGATTAGAACAAGTCTTTCTAATTCTAAAGGTCAAACCTACCTTTTAATAAACTTTTTGTTAGAAGATATGTCTTTTTAATTCTTAGGAGCGACATGTCAAACTGGCCGTTTTCAAATAAACCCAGTGACATCACAGGTAACTCAGAAATAGAAAACGTACGTACATCTCTCTTTGGCACCGAATTTAATTGGTAAGCCAGATAAGGATAGTTACTTGTATAATAAATGTTGTACTACATCTATGCTTTAGTCCTTAATCTTCGATGCAACTGGCCTAATTTGAAAACGCTCGAGTGTCATAATCATAAGAAATCGAACTCGTACCTAATTACAACTTTGTCATTTTGAATGTTAAGTTAAGTTTGCTTAGCTTTCCTATTTGAAGTTTACTGTGACAAAGTTTTAACCCTTAGGTGCATATGGTATCACACATTCTATTTCTGAAATGACTTATGTAAACAATCGATGCCAATTAGAACTCTGTTGCTCAGTGTGACAGTCGCAATTGATTACTTATTTCGACATGTGTCATTTCGGTCGTATCGTTTTTGATACTGTATGCACCTAAGGGTTAAAGTGGTTTACAGCGACACAGCTGTCTATTGGTAAACCTTATGTCGTTGCAATAATGTACAAAATAAATAGTTTCAAGGTTTATGATGGTAGCTAGCAATTATTTTACTGAGTGTAGAGTTAAAAGTCGAGTAGAGGTGTACAGAAAATCAAACATCCAATAAAAAAATAAATAAACAACAGATTAAAAAATGAATACTATAGATAAGTTTAAAAAAATAAAAATCAGTTGGGGTGTCTGAGGTTTTGAGTGTTACCAGAAACACCGTGTATATTTAGAGTTTATTTTTGTTTAACTTTTTTTCACCACACTCTCGCCGGGTTAAAATATCCGATCGATGTGATTTTTCGCGTGCACGTAAGACATGGCCATCGCATCGCATAATCCCGACTTCGTCACATCGAACGGCGTCGCTTTGAATCGCCTACGTAAGACATAGCCTGAGATCTCACCCTCCATAATCTCGACGGTCATAGCACGCGACACGACGTCGCGACTGGCCAGGTCCTTGGCGACGGGCGCGTACCGCTCCATGAAGCGCTCGCCCTTCGCGTTCACCAGGAACCCGCCCTCGCCGCGGCAGCCCTCCGTCATTAGGCAGCCGGCTCCGTAAACTAACGCTATGTCCTAGGTGAGCGATTCCCTTGTGAACGCGACGCGATAAAACAGCCGCCAACAAATACAAGTGTCTTACGTGATCAACCCCAGCGCGGCGTACGGGCGACGCGATTAGTATGTATGTATGTAAATTCTTTATTGTACACAAAACACAAGCAAAAATACACATTTTTACAAAGAATATGACAGGTACAAAGGCGAACTTATCCCTGTAAGGGATCTCTTCCAGTTAACCTTTGAGCAAAGGAGTCGTCTATATGAAGCAAAAGATAGACAAACATACCGTGTACAGTGGAGAATATATTTGAGTAATACCAAAAACTTTGTTTGTATGATATTTTCTCTCGAACGAGACGCGACGCCCGAACAGTGTGTCGTTTGTTTATTAAAAATATCCGATCGATAGGACTTTTCAGCTGCACGTAGGACAAGGCCATCGCATCGCATAATTTCGCGACGTCGTCACATCGAACGGCGTCGCTTTGAATCGCCTACGTAAGACATAGCCTGAGATCTCACCCTCCATAATCTCGACGGTCATAGCACGCGACACGACGTCGCGACTGGCCAGGTCCTTGGCGACGGGCGCGTACCGCTCCATGAAGCGCTCGCCCTTCGCGTTCACCAGGAACCCGCCCTCGCCGCGGCAGCCCTCCGTCATTAGGCAGCCGGCTCCGTAAATTCCTGGAAAGAAATTCGATTTTAAATGAGACAGATCAGGACAGGGTGCGTAGCTAAGATGCCAATCGTTAACGTTAAATCGTGAATAAGAATAAGAAAGACAGAGAGAAAATTGACAACATTTCATATTTCTTAGTGCTAGTTTTTATTGTCTGTTTCGAAAGAATTCAATATTAAAAGATACACGTATTTTTTTATTTTTCAAAATAATTGCTATTTTAGTGTGAAAATACCTTTTCATTAGTACTTCGAGCAGAAAGAGCGTAAGTTACAAACGTCAAGAATCAGCTAAATGACGTCACAAGTGATGTTTCTTACACATAAGAAAACGACGAAAAACGGTAACAAGTGTCAAAATGTCACTGCCAAACACAAGTGACATTCCAACCAAAAGATTTTTTGATTATAGTGGCAGCTCTGAATCAGCTATGTGACGTCACTTCCCCTTTAAACTATTTTTAAGGTTTTTAACAAAAAAAGTGCGTAAAAAAATAAAAATAAAAATTTGTGATCTACATGCGTATATCTCGAAATGGTTTTCGATTTAGGGACATCGAAAATTTTGAAACGTTGTCAATTACTGAGCGTTAGCGATTGGCAACTGGCTATTTACACACTCAGAACAACTCGCCTTGATTACAGAATGAAAGATTTTCCTGCACGCCCCACCGCACGCGCCGCTATACTCGACCCACTCAGGTCTTACACTAAGTCTGCGTCCGCATATGTAGGCAGCTAGCTTAGCACCTAGGCCTAGTCGAATGTCTTGTATATTAACCCCCTTATTCATAAACTTCTGCTAACTTAACAAGCCCTTAGTGTTTGTCCCTTTTGATCGCATCAATATATGAATAAGACCGGAAGGGACAAACAAGACTTAGCAGCTTGTTAAGTTAGGATACGTTTATAAATAAGGGGATTAAATGGTACACAACAAAAAACCAACACGTTTGTTTACTTGGATACAAGTTAAGCGGTTTGCTAAGCGCCAAGCACGCAGTGTAGCAGGTTGCGCGCATTCTAATACGTTTTATGTACTAAGCTGCTAGCTAGGTGACTTGTTAGGCACTGGTCTCACCGCGAGCTACTAAGCTATGAACTATCGGCTATAAACACAAACAAAAGATACGCACTACCGTGTAAATAAACGAGACACGGCGATACTCGCCCGGCGGTGATAGCCGATAGCTGGGCGAGTATCGCCGTGTCTCTTTCTCTCTCTTCGCGGTGAGACCAGTGCCTTAGGTTCTAGGAGCTAAACTAGCTGCTTACATGACCAGACACGGTGATACTCGCCCAGCTATCAGCTATCACCGCCGGGCGAGTATCGCCGTGTCTCTTTTATTTACACGGGACTGCGTAATTTTGTTGTTCGTGTTTAAAGCCGATAGATCATAGCTTAGAAGCTCCCGGTGAGACCAGTGCTAAAGTCTGACTAATGAAATATTGCCCCAACATTTGGCGGGAAATTCAAAAAATCTAGGACTCACACATCCAGCCCTAGATTTTTTGAATTTCCCGCCAAAAGTTGGGGCAATATTTCATTAGCCAGACTATATACGTGGCCCAACGGTTCCTAGCTGAGTGGTTTTACCTGTGGGGTGGAACTGCACGAACTCCATATCTTCATTCTGCAGACCAGCGCGGGCCGCCATGGCGGTTCCATCGCCGGTGCAGGTGTGCGCCGACGTGCAGCTGAAGTAGGAACGCCCGGTGCCACCCGTCGCCAGGATCGTATTCTTGGCTTGGAATCTGACCATAAAAGCCACAGTTAGTTTTTTTACAGGCTACGTCAATTGGGGACAAAAAAAAGCAGCAGGTGCATTTCACGAAAGTCTACTTTGTTGGGAACGTGACGGCTACGAGAGCTACCAACCCTAAACTTGGCAGAATTTTAAAAAATCGTGCGTTCTAGCCTCCCCGCAGCTGCGAGCAAAAAATTCTGTCTTTAAAAAAATACAAATAGTGGGTAAAATTATGTATCTTTTAAGATACACTGCCAGGGCTTAAGGGTTAGAAATATATGGAAAGTGCGAGAATTCTCTATAAATACAAACACCCAGTTACAAAATTAAGATACTTTATATTCGTAACTTTACAAGATGTACGCGAAGAACGGCGTCACGTACGTTCGCGGAATGCACCATCACAAAACAAACAATAAAGCAATCCACAACAGGCTTCGTCATAATCCCTTAAACTCAAAATACCTATGAAATTACAAACTACCGCACCGAATAGTATCCGGCACGTTAAAGTTATGAAAGGGAGCAATGAAACAGTTTTTCGTCGTTGAGATTGCCAATACCCACATGTGCAAATTCAAAATTTGACAAAAGAAGACTGTAAATTCTACACATATCGCAATAGGAGGCACTTAACGGCGGTCTCTGAGTAATGCTATCGTTACAACTTTTGTAAAGAAATAAAGAAGACGATAAAATTAACTATGTCGGGCAGTCGTGTAGGTCAGTTACTTTAGTATTATGCTACTTAGTATTATGATTTTGTGATACTTTCATGGACAGTAATAGAAAAAAACCTCCTCGAGTTTGACGGCGATGCAGCCCTTCCAGATGCCGTCTTTCATAAGCACTTACTGTGTTCAGACGTTAGAGCGCTCGTACACCTGTAAGTTCTTACGTAAGTTATAGGGACGGAGCTATACTAAGGAATGAGAGGCGAATATCACTATCTCATACCTTAGTATAGCCTTGTCTCTATAACTTACGTAAGAACTTACAGGTGTAGGCCTGGCCTTAATCTTTTATCGTGTTACGTGTCACTTTCGCAGTTGCATACTTGCTAGACCGTGACGGCAACGACGACAAACGATTAAACACCATCATAACCCTACAGGTCCACTTCGAAGTACCATACCTAGTATCTACTCATAGTCTTAATGGAGCATTCCATGGGCTGTCCCGTACAAACACGACGTGTATATTTCGATAATTCGAGTTT
>JALPQI010009696.1:0-49645 GCA_025490895.1 Thaumatotibia leucotreta | reverse complement strand
ATAGGTACAGTCGAGGTTGCGGTTCAAGTTAAATTGGTTGGTTCGTATGTACTAAGCACGTCCAACGTATAATGAGCCATAAACTGCTAAACATTCAATTTCCTCGACCGTACAAGTAGAAACAGTAGGGGTTTGAACACCAAAAAGGGTGTCACTCAGTATGTGTCGTGTCACATGCCACGACGCAACTTTTCAGGGTAACCGAGCTAAAGTTTGCGCCGATGGTTTCGATAACTGCTAATAATAGTACATTACTGCAGACGCCGGGAAAGATGGGCTTGCCGGCTGAGTAGGTATGAACGGCTGAACGTAGTGAGGCCGGACAGTGATACGAAGCCGGTAAGCCCATTTCACGGCGAGGCATGTACCTATATTGTATAGTGCTTTTCTCAAACATATGCAATGGAATAAAAAATACGACAATCATAAAAACAGAATTTAGCTGTTTAGCCTGTTCATGAAAAATGACGCCATGTTTTAAAAAAAAAATATTACTTACTGGCCTAGGCCGTTAAATTCGTATGAAAATATGAAAATCATTTACTATTATCTCGAGGTCATCCGCCTGCAACGTCATACTTTAAAGCCTACTATGAGTATGACTATGACGAACATAATGACAACATTTCATTGCATGTTTGAGAAAATAAAATAAGCTTACAAGTAACATTGAGCTTGACCAGGTCGGCCTTGGCGCCTCGACTGGGCGCCATGGCTACATTAGTCGCCACGCACGCCAGCGTGGCGCCGTCGTCCGCCACCCCTGGCGACAGCTGCAGGAACGATATCGCCGTCCCAGTCGAGTTTGTTAGTACAAGTGATTTTTGCACCATAATCCCTCTTTTTCATAAACGTCCCCTTTAGCGAGCCGATAAGTATTCTTTGTGCCTTTTGGTTTTTTCAATGAATCTATAAGACCGAAAGGGAGAAACAATCTTGCTCTTTTAAGAGACGTTTATGTTATTTAGTAGAAAAAGGCCGAAAATTCTAATTTTCTATAAAAGCGCCACGCTAGCGCCAATATTTTCTAAATTTAGCGCCTTTTTCTACAGGCAAGCTTGGCCAGAGTACAGGTTACTTACTTCGTTGGCTAAGCGACCCGTAGCCGCACCATGAGCTGCAGCTAGGTATTTCTCAGAGCTTAAATGGACATCTCCTTCATCTGGTCACGTTTTTTTGGAAGTAGCTACATCTTTTGGTATCATTTTCGGTCGTCAGATACAGCACCCATTTCTCTATAAGACAATCAAAGCCAACCTCAAATCATTCAGCCACTTCCAAAAAAACGTGACCAGATGAATGAGATGTTCGTTTACACTCTGAGAAATTGCGAATGCGGATGCGGATATTCTATCCGGCTCGTTTTAATACACGAGTACGAGCAGGATGGATAGAAAGTAAGTCCGCATTAATGAGGCGGTAGTTCATGGTAAGGACTCTGAAGTAGATCCTCTGACACGAGTTGGTGCTTAAGCACTTGGTTCTGTGCATTGATGTTTTCTGCATTCATGGCGCTAAGGAGACAAGAGTATAGCTAATAAAATAAGCTTACAAGTAACATTGAGCTTGACCAGGTCGGCCTTGGCGCCTCGACTGGGCGCCATGGCTACATTAGTCGCCACGCACGCCAGCGTGGCGCCGTCGTCCGCCACCCCTGGCGACAGCTGCAGGAACGATATCGCCGTCCCAGTCGAGTTTGTTAGTACAAGTGATTTTTGCACCATAATCCCTCTTTTTCATAAAAGTCTCCTTTAGCGAGCCGATAAGTATTCTTTGTGCCTTTTGGTTTTTTCAATGAATCTATAAGACCAAAGGGAGAAACAATCTTGCTCTTTTAAGAGACGTTTATGTTATTTAGTAGAAAAAGGCCGAAAATGCTAATTTTCTATAAAAGCGTCACACTTGCGCCTACATTTTCTAAATTTACGGCCTTTTTCTACAGGCAAGCTGATTGGCCAGAGTACAGGTTACTTACTTCGTTGGCTAAGCGACCCGTAGCCGTTATTAATGCGGATGCGGACTTTCTATCCAGCTCGTTTCAATACAAGAGTACGAGCAAGATGGATAGAAAGTAACCCCCTTATTCATAAACGTGTGCTAACTTAACAACCCGCTAATAATTGTTTGTCCCTTTTGCTCTTATGGACACATTGTTAAGACCGAAAGGGACAAACAATTATTAGCGGCTTGTTAAGTTAGCAGACGTTTATGAATAAGGGGGTAAGTCCGCATTAATGATGCGGCGGCAGTTGATGGTAAGGACTCTGAAGTGGATCCTCTAACACGAGTTGGTGCTAAGGCACTTGGTTCTGTGCATTCATGTTTTCTGCATTCATGGCGCTAAGGAGACAAGAGTGTAGCTAATAAAATGAGCTTACAAGTAACATTGAGCTTGACCAGGTCGGCCTTGGCGCCTCGACTGGGCGCCATGGCTACATTAGTCGCCACGCACGCCAGCGTGGCGCCGTCGTCCGCCACCCCTGGCGACAGCTGCAGGAACGATATCGCCGTCCCAGTAGAGTTTGTTAACAAGTGATTTTTGCACCATAATCCCTCTTTTTCATAAACGTCCCCTTTAGCGAGCCAATAAGTATTCTTTGTGCCTTTTGGTTTTTTCAATGAATCTATAAGACCGAAAGGGAGAAACAATCTTGCTCTTTTAAGAGACGTTTATGTTATTTAGTAGAAAAAGGCCGAAAATTCTAATTTTCTATAAAAGCGCCACACTTGCGCCTACATTTTCTAAATTTACCGCCTTTTTCTAGAGGCAAGCTTGGCCAGAGTACAGGTTACTTACTTCGTTGGCTAAGCGACCCGTAGCCGTACCATGAGATGCAGCTATTGCAGCTGCGTTATTAATGCGGATGCGGACTTTCTATCCTGCTCGTTTCAATACAAGAGTACGAGCAGGATAGATAGAAAGTAAGTCCGCATTAATGAGGCATATTACTAAGGCACTTGGTTCTGTGCATTCATGGCGCTAAGGAGACAAGAGTATAGCTAATAAAATAAACTTACAAGTAACATTGAGCTTGACCAGGTCGGCCTTGGCGCCTCGACTGGGCGCCATGGCTACATTAGTCGCCACGCACGCCAGCGTGGCGCCGTCGTCCGCCACCCCTGGCGACAGCTGCAGGAACGATATCGCCGTCCCAGTCGAGTTTGTTAAGGTCTGTGGACATGAATTTTAGATTATTACCTCCTTATTCAGTGTCAGACGAATGAAGAGGTGTTAGACAAGGTTAAGGAGAAGAGGCAATTGATGGACATTATAAAGAACAGAAGAGGTAGGAAGTTGGGCCATCTGATACGACATGACAACCTCATAAAATGCGTAGTGGAGGGGAAGATTGAAGGACGGCGTGGAAGAGGAAGACCAAGGAGAAATTACACTGAAAAAATCATGGAGAACGTAAAAGTCACGTCGTATCAAAACCTGAAAGAGATGGCTTGGGATCGAGGAAAGTGGAGAGCATGCTTTGAGCTACACCGACAAGAGCAAAGCTCTTAAATAGGAGAGAGAGACCTCCTTATTCATAAACGCTTCCTTAACAAGCCGCAAAGTATTGTTTGTCACTTTCGGTCTTACCAATATGTCCATAAGAGTGAAAGGGACAAACAATACTTAGGGCCTACGCTAGCCGGCCGCGTGCGGTATTAAAATCCGTCGCACGCACCCGCATTAGTTAGCGTCGTTCATACAATTTCTTGTTAGACGAGCGCCCGTTCCGGGTAAATCCGCGTCAGCTAGCGTAGGCCATTAGCGGCTTGTTAAGTTAAGAGGCGTTTATGAAGAAGGGGATAATTTATACACTATCGAAAAATAAATATCTTGACGCCTTTGATAATTTCGTATAAGGTTACGTGATTTCTACACGAGATTAAGCTTTTGAACGCCAATGATCGTCCACCGTTGCCGCTTGGTGACCCCAAATCTTCCCTTGGATGTCATGAGTCGACTAAGGAATTGAAGTGTCACTTAATATTCGTATATTCATAGAGGATGGATGACGGCAGCATCATAGTGCGATCGCTAACCCGCTTACTCAACGTAGCGATTATGAACATTTACCTCCTAGTTAATGCATCCATATCCATACACATAGCTCATAGGAGAGGCCTACTACGTCCAGCAGTGGACCGAGTGAGGCTGTTTATGTGATGTGTAGAGTTGAAATTCAGTCTTGAAACTTTGGTGACTTGGTAGTTCATTTGACAAGGACGGGACGTCGATAAGCTTAAATGAATACTAGTGTCCAAAATGTATGGATGTATGGACTTAACCAGTTAACCCCGGGCTCGTGTAAGTGGGGAGCACAAAGTAGCTACAAAATGTATGGACTAAAGTACCGAAACGAAACACCGGTATACATATATTAGTTTAGGGAATATTGGTACCAACTTCTTTAATCTATGGTACCTGTTATAATGATTTACATTTCACATCATGGCCGTATGGTGACGGCAGTAAGAATACATTTGTCACCACCCCAACTCCTCCTGCGGGTGTCACCAGATTCGACTAAGGGATTGAAGTGTCACTTACCATTATTTGAAAAAGATTGATGATGGGAAGCAACGTCATCATAGTGGACACATTACTGCGATCGTTAATCCGCTTGCCCAGCGTGGCGATTATGGGCATTTACCTCCTAATGTGTCTATACGCATAGTTAATAGGAGAGGCCCACGTCCAGCAGTGGACTATCATAGGCTGACGATGATGATGATGATGACATTTCACATCGAAAGAAAAACTCAATTGACACAGTTACTACTGCCACCAATATTAATAAAATTCCTGCCTGATTAAAATCTTTATGCGAGTAACACTCAACATAAAAACAAACTACTGTCATTTGTCATACTTACGTGATTTATGTACTTAAGTGTACAGTGGGAGTGTTTTATTATGATCCATTACGAAACAAGAGACACTAAATCATGTAGTAAGTAGCTACTTGACGTTTATTATCGGAGTGCTAATGGATAATAATAAAAGTTTACAAAGTAACTTTGAAGTTAAAATAAAAACTTGATGAAAACCCACAAACAAAAAATGGAGCGCTAAGCGCCATCTGTCCGGAAGTCGTAAAACTGAGGTTCGCAGGGGAGCCCGGGGAACCGCAGTATCCCAAAATTCCCTCCCCGCTTTCCAAGTAGTTCCATAATACTGATCATAGATGCCGCTTTGATCCATTATAATATATTTTACAGGCATCACGGGCTTATTTTTTATTTTGTCAAAAGCTAGTAACTTGTATTTAATACAAGCGGAAGCTCTTATCTAATTCAAGGTTTTAAAAAAATAGGCTTCCACTTGTGTATTACAAGCTTTTCCGTTAAGAAAGCGCGTATTTTTTTCTAGTATTTGCCCATAATTAAAATAATGATTTTACTTTTGATGCAAACTCATGTGAAACTGATAAAATTTATTAGATTTAGGTGATTGAATAGGTACTAGGGTGTTTCAGGGTTAGTTTATGAAAATGAAATTGAAATGAAATAAAATGTTTATTCAGACACAAATCTTAGAACTAAGATCACAACTTCCGCCAAACCAGAGTATGGTTTGTTGGCAGACGAGGCTCCAAATTTTAATGACATTAGGTAAAAAGTTCTAATAAATTCGTCGTTACTATTATTTATGGTTTATCCCAAAGGCTGGCTACGGTTTATCAGTGGATTGATGAGCGAGCTTCACTGTGCGCAATAAGTGGCTATAATTTTTTTTACTTGACTTGTGTTACCTGATTACTATGCTGTGTGAGATGCTTATGGTCCAACCACCAGGCGAGGTCCGCAGGTGGGTTAGACCCATGGGCCGTGCATTGCACGATAGCTGGTCTTCCAGCTTGTAACGCGTCTTCTAACGTGCCTGATACGAAGTGGATTGACACATTGTAGGCTGGCACTGGAAGAAAAAAAGTTGATAAATGCTGTGTCCGACGAGACTTTTGGGATAGAGGGTTAGATCTGAAGGACTGTTCGACATGATGCCAACGTCCACATTTCATCATCACACCGCTCGCCACCGACTGGGCGCTCATCCTCACACCTTGCAACCTAAATGGTCGCGCACCGTGCGGTTTCAGAGAAACTTCCTCCCGCGGACGGTCCGTCTGTGGAATGAGCTCCCTGCCGAGGTTTTCCCGATGGACTACTACAGTATGGGGTTCTTCAAAAGAAGAGTGTACAAGTTCTTATTGTGTCGGCAACGCGCATGTGATACTCCTGGGGTTGTAGGCGCCCATAGGCTACGGTGACTGCTTTCCATCAGGCGGGTCGTACCTATGCTTGTTTGCCACCGACGTGGTATAAAAAAAAACTTAATAATGTATGGGTCGACAGTAAAATAAAATAGTTCAGAGATTGAATGAAAACATACTTTACCATAGTTTAACATAGGTTACCCATATAGTTTGTATGACTAACACAATGGAAACCATCGAGATTTTTGATTTTATTAAGACCATAACTGTAATTTTTTGCCATCCACCCCTTGATGTACTTAGTGTAGAGCTTTTTTTGCTGGCTTCTGGGATAGCGCAATTCATCAAATAGTCCTTTACTGCAATATACCGGTATTTACTTTCGGTTTAACCCTTAAATTGGCAATGTTCGTCACAATGAACATAGTCTTTGACCCACTTTTTGTATTTTAAGAATTTTCTGCTCTTCTACACAATGGCGAGGAGGCTAGAACTCACGATTATTTTTAATTTGCCAATTTAAGGCCTGATAAAAAAAATAACATAATTTATACATATAAAATGAGTTAAAACACTAAAACTTACAGAACAACTTGACACTCAGCGTCGCGACGACAGGGGGCGCCAGTTTAGTGTTCGTCGCGCGACAAGATAAGCCACCAGCGTTGTCCCGAGTGAGAGGCAGATACAGCTCGTTCTCCCTCATCAGGGGTATATCGCTGTCTTCGTCTGATGCGTCTATGAGCGTTTCACCAGAATACCAGCTGATGCGGGGAGGCGGGCTACCTGTAAAAAATGGACCATAGTTATAGGAATAGTCTACGAACAAATAAAAAATGGAAGCCGCACGCCATATTAAATTGCCTTTCAAATAATAATAATAATAATAAATCTCTTTATTTCGGACAAGCATACATCCATAGGTGTTAGTCTTTGAGGATTTAGTAATGGAGTCGGCTTCATATCGTTTCCCCTCTGCCAAAGACTTTGGCCAAGAATTTGTACATTGACCAAACCTGTTTATAAAAACAATTTCATTAATCGATTCTTCGCAGTCTTGTAATCGTTATGTACCCGTAACAAGCTCCGTCAAAATGCCTGTATGTGCTATGTATGGATTCAAAACTCGTTCAAATACATCATGTCTACAAAATATGCGATACCATTTCATATCTTGCCTTTATTTGTTTATATTACAACATTTTATTACATAAAATTGTTCAAGAAAATCAAGTACCAGGGAATCGATAGCAAAATCGGTTTCAAAAATATCGCACACAATTCGTATTTTCATTTTTGACTGATGGAGAAAGTTTGACATTTATTGTATTCTCGTATTTAAGGTTAATAAGGTCTACCCATCTTTAAATTTTGTAGGAAATATCAGACTTGGTGAATCAAGTAAGACAGAAGACTCTGCCTTGGTCTAATATTAAGCTTATATGTAAGCCAATAAGGTTGAATATTTATTGCGCTTATTTGGAATACGTATTACGCGCGAAAATACATAGTGATGTGAACGTTACTCTTTATGACACAATGTCGAGAGTAGGTATAAAATGTCGAGATACGGAAACTTGTGTTTACGTATATTAGTGTTCTCACAGTAAGTAAATAAAAACACAGTCTTATCGAATTCAATAACTTCATTTTTACAAGTGCTACTTAACGCTAGTTGGACCTATATTATAAATTGTATTTAGGTACTTACTAAAATATCACTAAGGAATAGAATAGAATAGAATAGAATAGAATAGAATTCATTTATTTGGTGTAAAAAGGTAAACTTAAATTAAAATACATCTTAAACTAAAAACAACACCAAAATGGATGCCACTCAGCATATGCCGCTAGCTAATATCAATATCACCGGCCTTATTGCAAAAACTTGTATGTATACGCACCTACGCACCTTGTACCTACGCACTTATATTCAAATTGTATCCTTACGAGTATTCACAATTAAGCCTCACTAGCCTCAGTGAGTTTTACCCCAGCTAACTAAAACTTTCTTACTAACAAAATAAATAATACTCGTATGTACACTCGTATGGACATAAGTACATTGTTTTCTTTCACAACCGCTAATTAATATTATTTATTAAATATTATAATTGATTTACGGATTTCGAAATGCACGTGATTGACCGAGACTTTCCTTACAGTTACAGCCTTCGTAGTCAAAGATCGCGATAAACGAAAACATAATCAATAGGCTACTTGACCAATTTTTAAAGTTTGTCGTATATTATTAATCAATATCTGATTAACGGAAAAAAAATATAAAAATATTTTTTCACGACCTACAAAACCGCATAATTATAACTTAAAATTTAAACTTTCGTTACCGCGCGAAAACGAAACTAGCCATGTTAATGCTTAGATTATCTGTGGTGTGACGTCACTCAAACCGAAAACAAACATTTAACATGTCACTTATGTTATGTCAATGTCACAGCAAAGCTACATGGCCTACATGCCTACATGTCCATGGCGAATTTCACTCGTATAAGATCCGACATGAAGTTAGTTTAAGATCCTATGACGTCACATCATGGCCGACACCGTTTTAAGAGTACGAAATAAAAAAAAAAAAACAAATTTTTCAATTAAAAATATGTACCCATCAAACACTTTTAATACACCGTAATCGAAAAATATTGATCTTTTCAATAAATACTACAGAAAATAATATTTTTTTGCACTAAATTTGATATGAGTCAAGTAGCCTATTGAAGTAGGTTAATGGCAAGACATTCAGGCGGTTTTGTATTAAAATTGGTTGATTAATTAATAACTGTTACTAATTGTCTGTTTACTTTTATTTCAATACTCAAAACAACAATATATAGTACCAAGGTGCACGTCAATCTATGACGTTTAGAAAAATATATCGATACGATAATCTTCAGACACTTGAAAGCCATATTAATCGGTTCGATTACACCTACGTCGATAGTTTGAAATTGTGTCCGCATAGAAATTTTACTGTATTAGTGTGATAATTTAACTTAGTGTTGTGGTATTGTTTAAGTGTGCGTGAGTAGTAACGAGAAGAAGAAATGCATTTGTAGTTAGATCGTTTACATGTGTGCTACCTCGTCCCCCTCGGAAATTGGCAGAATGTTTTGTTAGGAAAGTTATAGCGATACCGTCTCCCCATACTAAATCCTCAAAGGTGTTAGTAGTACACAGAACAAGGGACAACCTTAACCTAGTGTTAGTGAATATTCATATTCAATTAAATGATAACTAAAATAAAAACAGGATTAAGATAAAATTAAATAAAATTAAAATTAAATAAAATTAAATTAAATCAAATTAAATTAAATCACAATTAAATCAAATTAAATTAAATTTAAAACATAGAACCACCAGCTATCTCATTTAAACTACAATCTGAGCTACACTTTTAATTTGCTCAGTCCAGTGTTTGAGCATCGGACAGTCATATCTTTCAGCAATGCTTTTTAAAATGCTGTTGGGACTATGTCTTACGCGGCTTAGTAGGGAGACTATATTTTTTCGGATTACAGCCTGAAAACAATCCGTGCGTGCCTCCACAAACATGCCCGATGCAGAGCATCTACTCGGTAGTCCCATCAGCATTCTAAAAGCATTATTGTACTGGACCCGCAGGGCGTTGTAAGCTCGTTTTGTGTACCGGACCCACAGGCTGCTCGTGTAGAAAGATTGACAATAGGTTTTGAATAACGTGATTTTAACATCACGAGAACAACGAGCAAACCTGCGGGTAATCATATTACTCCGAACCGCCAACGCCCTACGCTCCCTTTCCACATCCAAGTCATCCCTCAAATCACTTGTGATGATATGTCCCAGGTATTTGATCCTATCGACTATATTTAAAGGGTTAGAGTTCAACACTATAGGTGGTACATAATATGGCTTAATTTTACCTGCCTTAAATATCAACACCTCACTTTTCTTAGTATTGTACTCCAGTCCATGGGCCGACGCGTAGGATTCGCAATGGGCAAGCAACTGCTCCAACGCACTGACAGACGGGCTCAGTAGCACCATATCATCGGCATAGCTTATACTATTAACACAAGTGCTACCTACATAGCATCCAGCATGCATGCTACTAAGCCCGTCTATCAACTCGTTCATATACAAGTTGAAGAGCTTCGGGGAGGTAATACCCCCCTGTCTTACCCCGCATTCAAGCTTATACTCATCGGATAAACTGCTTGCCCATCTGACCTGGTTAGACTGATTGCTGTACCAGTGCTCAAACAACTGCACGTACTCCGGTGGTATGCCAGTCTCCCTTAATTTATGCCAAAGCAGATCATAATTGACTCGATCAAATGCCTTGGACAAATCGAGGAAACAGGCATAGACGGGCGTTTTCCTATCTGTATAATACCTCACCGTGTGCTTAAGACATAGAATAGCACTATCAGTGGATAGGCCCGCTCTAAAACCAAATTGTCCGTCATGAATACTCAAGTACCCGTCCAACACCTCGTCAAGCACACGGTCAAGTATCTTAGCTGTTGTTGTAGCTAACGAGATAGGCCGATAGTTTGCCTTATCAGATAAGTCACCCGTTTTGTTTTTGACCACCGGTACAACAATCGTCCTCATAAGCGCCTCTGGAAGATAAGAGTGTCCAATACATAAATTTAACAACAAGGACAACACTCGTGGAAGATGTACCCCAGCATATTTAAAGTGCTCCACACTAAGGCCGTCGTGACCAGGCGACTTACCCCTCCTCATATTACTGATAATTTTACCAATCTGCTTAGAAGTAAAAAAGGTAGTACGCCCGCCCCCGACTTCCCCACTGACAGCTAACGGAGAGTCTGATTTTAGATCTAACAGAGATTTTACATTAAAGTGTTCACTAAACATGTTAGCAATCTCTGCGCAATCCGACTTACCGTCAACGCTCACCGGCAAGCCAGGCCTTATTTCCATTTTCTTGGTTCCTTTCCAGAAATCCTTAAACTTTTTACTTCCATGTGAGACAGCCAGCTTAACGGCTATTATCTGCTCCTGCTTGTTTTGACACCATCTGACTCTGGATTTAAACACTCTTTTAGTATGGTGCATCATCTCGAAAATCCTACCTAGATGCGGTTTGCCAGCTAATTCCCACATCTGGAAATAAAGCCGAGCTTCTCGATGCGATTCTGCAACATATTTGTTCCAGCCTGCTAGACATCGACCCCTGGCCCGCCTCACAGACTTAGCTGTCATCCTCGCAGCATTAGATAATGTATCAATGACCTTGAAATATATTTCATCTATATATTTAAAGTGATTACAATCATTACACATCGCGTCACAACAGTCCCTAAGCGAGTCAGGAAAGTCAATATCCTTCAGTATATTATTACAAATACTCGTATATCTATAAATTTGTTCCTCCTGCCTTTCGCCCCATATCACACCACTATTTAAATAATTATCACAGTTATCAATCACAGGCTGTAATAAACTAATATTACATTCTACCAACACAGGGAAATGATCGGACCAAAACACATCATTCATAACCTTAATGTCGCTAATTGTGTTCCACGCACATTTAGTCACTAGGCAATGGTCCAACCATCTCCTACATCCATGTATATCACTTATATATGTGTAAGTATCCGAACTAGGTCCCAACTTATCAACATCCGCACAAATCCATTTCTGCTCAGAACAGAAATCCATCATTTCACTGTAAAATGGCGCATTTACGTGTGCATTAAAATCCCCCAGCATAAACACAGCTTGTACATCACAGTTGTCCGCTATAGTCGAGGAAATCGCTCCTAAACACTCCGTGAATATTGGCATATTGTCATTCGAGTCCGTAGGTATATAAACACAGCCCACCAAGAACGACACGTCACCGGTAGACAGTTTCACAAAAGTTAATCTGTTACTCTCACACTCGACCACGGATACCGCACTAAACGCACTCCGCCGGTATAGGATCCCAACGCCACCATGAGCTCGCCCCTTCAGAAGCCCAGAAGACACGTCAACAGCCGATTTACCCGTCCATCCAAAATCCTTATCTATAGTACTAAGAAACGGTAGGTCAAAAGGCAGCAGCCATGTCTCCTGCAACGCCACAATGTCAGCATTTTTACACAAAGACTTTATGCCGTCCACGGACCTTTTTGCAGACCTACAATTGAAGGTAACTATTTTACATTTTTCTGACATTTATTCACGTTCTCAGTTTTACTCGACCTGTTTTCATTTTCCGTGGATTTCTCTCTAAACATAACAAAGCGACGAAACATTATACCAGAAGGCCACAGGCTATCGTTTAAATAATCTCGTAATTTCGATTTACTTACATACATTTTATAAGAGATATACTCTTTATCACGTTTCATAGAAATCCTATCCAACTTTACTCGATCCTGAGTTTTTTCATATATATAATCTGATATATCTTTCTCCGTTACGGATTTGTCTACATTAGATACAAACATCGGCACTTTAACATCTGCCGCTTTAAATTTCATATTTGATAACGGCACAGCACTCCCCGTTTTACCTATAAACTTATTACGATATCGTCTATACTGAACGAGTTTCCATTCGTCATCAACAGTCTTCTTGTCGATCCATACATTTTTTTCCCGTAGACAACCAGCATACGACTGTTCCTTTTGTTTAATAACAATTGGTCTATACTCCAAATTCGTTTCATTCTTTAACGTTGACTCACTCGACTTCAAGATTTGCTTATTTGTCTCACCGCTAGCATCGCAAACCTGTTCCTGTTCCGATAACATAGAACTCTCGCGCTGAGCACACACCGACGCGCTGCTATGCAGTGCAGGTGCACTTAAACACGGGTTCGATATCTGTACATGTGTGCGCGCCGGTTCAAAGGCCGGCGCAGGTAGGTCAGCGACCCCGCTCACAGCTGATAACGTAGAACCGTTGGCGTTTAAAGTTGAGTTTTTACCGGACGAGTCATAAAGTGTCAGGCCGATCGGTCCACTATCTAACAAATACGGTTCATCTACGGTTCACATTTAGGAAAGATTCATGATGACTCATACCACATTCACTAGGCTCCTTATCCTTAATATTCTGCACATCTTTCAAAGACTGGTCAAGTTGATCTCGTGTCACATACTTTTCCTTTATTTCTCGCAATTGGCACTGCAAATCTACAATGTCCTTCAGTAACCGAGTGACATCTATATTTTCAAAGTTGACAGGGGGTAGCTTATGCAGGTCTTTAGCTACAAACAATGGTAATTTATCAGTTTTTGTATTTTTAATGCAGCGAACAATGTCCTCTAAATCACGCTCCACTTTGTCTTTCCTTCTAGATATATATTTTTCATCTCCATTCAGACAATCATACAATAAGTTCTTTGCCAGGTCGACATCTTCAACCGAAAATCCCGTTGCACATATACGCACTAAACTGATGTCATCCATGACATTGATCTTATTTTGCACGAAAGCTAACACCTCATTAATTACAATATCGCACGAAGCGCACTTCAGGATTTTAGACAACGCCATGTTCGCAGCGCAAGGTCACCCTTACACACGCGCACACCTCACGGCGCTTGCGCGACGACTGATCAAAAACGGTCCTGAATTTTATTTGATAACTGTCACCCCCTCTTCAATGCACGGTAATGAATGTCAATATCAACCTATAAAAACTTAAACCGCCATTTAAAAATAGTTGTGATTGGTCCATCAAAGTTTTGATTGGCTATATTCTTTAAACATTTGTCAAAGATGTTGCGCCGAAATATGCGCGGTGTTAATTAATTTATTTATTTATTTATTCACAAGAACGGTTAGACACCAGTTACACTTGGAAAACATTACAAATAGGACATTATGCTACATAAGGTAAAATCAGTTAGTATTGTCGTAAAACATATAGGTAGGTATAACAAGTAAATAAAAATTAATAAGTAACATCATTCGATCACACAACATTCATACCGTTTCACAATAGGCGAGGCATCTGGACGAAAGTTTAGGCCAACTGTCGCAGTATATGTCCACCTGTTCATCACTTCGCAGGAGTGCGTTTAGCAAGGTGATCATGTCACATAGTGGCGAATGGCGGCGAGCAGAGGTGGCACGCGGGCCAGAGCCGTCCGACAGCTGCAGGTACGGGCGCCGGCGGGACTTGTTCGGTGGAACAATGATGGTATTGAGTACGTTGTGCAGTTCCATGCAGTTTATTTTGTTTCGCAGCACCTTGCACACTGTGATCAAACGATTGAACAACTGCTTTTGGGGGCATTTTTGAGCTGGCGTTAGACGTCTAGTTCTGCGACCTGCTAAAAATGCCTGCAAAACAATTGTTCAATTGAGCCAAGATGGGTAGGACATAGCGCTTTTCTTAACACCTCGTATATTTCGGCGCAACATCTTTCACAAATGTTTATAGAATTTAGCCAATCAAAACTTTGATGGAGCAATCACACTATCTTTAAATCGCGGTTTAAGTTTTTATGGGTTGACATTGAAATGAATTTCCGTGATGCATTGAAGAGGGGGTGGCACTTGTCAACTAAAATTCAGGATCGTTTTTGAAAGAAAATTTAGTATTGCGTGCGGCTTCCATGTTTTATTTGTTCGTAGGGTTATACACGGTGTTTCACTTAACACCAAAAACCAGAAAACCGTTTGTTCAGAATCGGGAGTAGAATCGATTAAACTATATCTTGATGGGGGTAATATTTTTATTTTTTTTTTGTATTTTTAGTTATTTTTTACGTGCCCAGTCTACAAATTCGTAATACAACATTGTGCATATCGCACTGCTGAAGGTTGTATACCTTTTTCAGTATTTAGGGGTATTTTGGTAATAATGGCTGGTTACCAGGCTCCAATTTCACCACGCTGACAAGTGTGACAATTGTATCAAAATTTGACATATGTAGAATTATCGGTTTCACCATGATGACAGGCGCGACAATTGTAGAATACAATTGTAGAACACAATTGTCACGAGTAAACAGAGGGAAAAATGTATCAAATATATTATTACAAAAAAGTGTTTATACTCAAACATCAATCAATTTTATTTTCACGTCAGCGGCTCTAGCATAGCGGTTTTGCTACTTGAAACTAGTGAGCAATATGCAATTTTGCTGCGAGAGTGAGAAAAACTAACTTTTTATATTTCCGTATCGTTGCTTAGTCGCAGGTCATATTTTCATACTGCGGGGTGAATTACGAACTTTGAACATTTAAACTTCATTACATCCGTCACTTTCATTCCGTTGCTGAAAAAAGAGATAGATATTAAATATATCGATTCGTAGTCGAATGACGAAATCTTCGTAGTGGGCCCCCATTTTTTTTTTTAATTTTACGTCTTGTGGACAGGCAAAAGCACTAAGCCATACTGCCTAGTAGGCGGCCAAAAGGCGGGAATGAAAAATATCGTTCGGATACAAAATAAAATTGGAGCTTGTGTTAAACTTGTACATTTCGATGCTAGTACGGAAGGTATGTCATTATTTCACGAGTCCCGAGATATCCACGAGCCAAAGGCGAGTGGCAAGACTTGGGACGAGTGAAGAATAACATTTCCGCGCGTGAATCGATCGACGTTTTTCAAAACAGTTGCAAAATATTAAAAGATGATAAACAATTTAAACAAAATACTTAGTTATGAGTAGTAACTTTTGACAATGAACTTTTTGACGGACAAAAGGTGTTTTTCTAGCTCCAAAACTTGCATTCATAATTTAAGAGGTAATAGATTTTGCTATTCAACCAACTCAAATGTTTTTATTTGAAAATACATAGTTTATAAGCAAATTAAATGTATAAATCTTCACTTTTAATAACTTTCGTAACACCATGTTCGATTATCTGTGTATATATTTTTTTTATTTTTAATTAGGTACTTAATAAACATGCTTGCATTTAAGAAAAACGCCTCTAGTTTGATAGGCGATTCGAGACCGTTCCGTTCTCACAAATGTTTTTCAATGTTCAATATTAAAAAAAATATTAATACTTTTAATTGTTTTGCATTAGCTGTAGGTTTTTAGTTTTAATTCGTCTTGGTAAAGTACAGTAACATGAAAACTCTTTGGTAAGTTGCACGAATAGGAACGACTATAAATTTTAAAAATTGAAAAAGTAAAAGCACGAGTGCTCAAAAACGAACTTTGCACACGCAAAACAGCCAAAAAAGAGCAATTTTTGAGCAACTGTATTGAAAAATAATATTAAACCTAAAAAATAATATAAATCTAATATTATATTAATCATATGAGTATTTAATTAATCTTAAAATACAATGAATGAAGAGAGCCAATATTCGTCACGATTTTTATTACTATAATTTGATTTTTTTTTTATTGAGAATGAATATTTAAGCCAAATTTAATTCTTTCCTTATATCTTCTTATTTGTGCGAATTCATCAAGATCACTGTTACTATCACTACCAGCGTCACTATCACTACTACTTGCATGGAAAGCCATTTTGAACTAGGTACGCGTGTATCAACAACGAAAAATTACTTACAATTGTCACGCAAATCCGACACATCTTTAATCACATGTCAAGATTCTCCGACAATTCTACAAATATGTCGACTAAAAATAATAATTCTTGTTTCACAACATAATTGTAATACATACAATTGTACCAAAATGCCTGTCATGTTTGTAAGGATTTCTATAGAAAATATTTCTTAAAATTGTAATATGTCACCTGTCGCTTGACAATTGTAGCTCTACATATGTAACTTACAATTGTAGCCGTGGTGAAATTGGGGCCTGGACGATTATTTTTTTCGCTACGAGTTTGACGTTGCTTGTCAATTTAATTTGTATGTTTATATTCCGTCGATATTTCTAATTATCATGTCGTTTAGATTCACGAATCACGAACGTTCAATACTGTGAAATGGTAAGAACGCTAGCACGCTGCAATGACAATGTCAATTTAGCTGTAAGGAATTATCACGAGGAGTTTGGTGTCGCCGTGTCGTATGCCACCATGGCCGCAGCTACTCAACGACTTCGGGACTACGGTTTTTTTTCGACCACCAATGGCCAGAGAAAGGCATGATGAAAATGAACCCTGATTTCGAGGAGGCCGTCTTAGAGTATTTTCGCGTTAATCCGACGGCTAGCACACGTACGACAAGCAGGTCGTCGGTTAACTGTGATCATAAGAATATTTCGTGAATTTTAAGAGATGACCAGCAACACCCTTTACAGTATCGGCTATGTCAAGAGCTGCTCAACCCCCTAGAGTATGTGCCCCGCCCGTGAACATCTGCGAAAACCGTAACTTGTAAATAAAATTGTAAATAAGTTTTTTTATAATTTTTATGTACATACATAATTGGTCATTACTTATGTAAATATCTATGAATTGAAAGAGTTTTTTTTTATTTTTCTTGCGTAATATAGTTTTATACTTTAACATTTCTGAGAGAGGATTCGGTCGTTCGTGTGGTATAAAATACCTACGTATGAAAACGAACAATCCCGTGTAAGTAAAAAAGACATGGCGATACTCGCATGGCGGTGATAGTTCGCCGCTGCAATAGTTCATTGTTGACTCGCTTGCGGTGAGACTAAGTGCCTGAAGAGCTCGTTCCCACATGTCGACTGTCGGGCCGATTTTCAATCGTGTGTCGGCGTCACTGTTCCCACTATGTAGGTTGTCGGACCGATTTTTAATCGGGTGTCGGCGTACTGTTCAATCAGTGGCAGCGACGCGCGGGCGTCTAAGGGGGTGCGGCGCGGGCGGAGTCGGCCCGACACCCGACAAAATGTGAACATCGCCATATTTACTAGTGCGCGAGCGAGATCCGACACGATTTTTTATCGGACTGGGAGGGCTGGCGAAACGGACTACATGCTATGAACTAACGGCTATAAACACGAACAAAAGATACACACTCTCGTGTAAAAAAAAGAGACCCGGCCCTCCAGCCCTTCACAACATTGGCCGAACATAGTAGATCATAATATGGACGCAGCTATACAAGTTCTAAAGTTGCGTCCCGTACGATCGCCTATGTTCGGCAACTGTGGAGAAGGGCCTTTAGACTTCACTTTCTGTCCGCCAATGATATAATAAGTAAAGATATGTTACACCGGCTCTAAAAGTGAAGCGCTCAGATTGTGATAATTCTAACAATCGCTCTTAGTCCTACCCAGACCACCAAGAGGTGTGTACCACTGCCGAGTTCTCGCAAATCACATGAACTGCGCCCTAAAATGTCATTTTATGTTATACAATAGTGAAAACCACAAAATAAAATGCAAAAATGCCCTTAGCATCACACATCATGCGCAATTAAACTGAATTACATATTTTTTTCTATTTTATTATATTTATTGAAAATAAATAGGACGCCATTTTGACGTTTTTGACTGACTTAGAGAAAAAGACAACCTTATGCTGTTTAAGAACGAGAGTAACAAAGATAAAACAATGTTAATCAATACTAGAATGCACGCGCGATTGTCAAATGCTAGTTGTCTCTTTTTTATTTATTAAATACGAGTATATGTATTTTTCCATCTCTTTTACGCATTTTGAAGTATGAAGATAGGCGTATGTCAACTGTCAATAAATTGTAGGTGTATGATGTGAAGTATTTATTTCGCTCAATTTGTTAGAGTATAACGTATCTTTACTTATATATCATTGCTGTCCGCCCGTCTGTGTCCGCTTGTCTGTAACAAGGTTGTTATTTTATGAACTGTGATAGCTAAACAGTCGATTTTTTACAAATATAATGTTAACATATTACTGTTGCCACAGATACACCACACACCACCATACAACACCATTAGGGAATATTTCGCACTTTGTGTAGGAGGCACTCCAGTTGGCGTATTGCATTATGACTCTCGCTTCCACCTGTACAGGTACTAACTAGTTTTTTGCTCTGTGCGCGAGGCCCAAGGGCCTCGCGGGCCTCTCTTTTTGTCGACTGGACGAGTGGGGTATTGGAGATATTTTTTTAATTTTCTTTTATTTTTTTATTATTGTTTTTGTATTATTTTTTAATTATGTTGCAGTTTTTGGGCTTTTGAGCTGGACTCCTGCAGCTCGGCCTTCGGTCTCGCGAGCTGTCAGGCCTCTGAGGGACGCTTCGGGCCTTCGGCCCTACGCGGAGCTCGGCCTTCGGCCTTCGCAGATTGTCGAAACGAATCGTCGGGCCTGCGGCCCTCCGATTCGTTTTCATGTTACACTTTTTCATTGCGTAGCATGGGAGCACTGGACTCTGGCAGCTCGGCCTTCGGCCTCGCGAGCTTGCACGTCTGTGTTGGACGCTTCGGGCCTTCGGCCCTACGCGGAGCTCGGCCTTCGGCCTTCGCAGATTGTCGAAACGAATCGTCGGGCCTGCGGCCCTCCGATTCGTTTTCATGTTACACTTTTTCATTGCGTAGCATGGGAGCACTGGACTCTGGCAGCTCGGCCTTCGGCCTCGCGAGCTGGCACGCCTGTGTTGGACGCTTCGGGCCTTCGGCCCTACGCGGAGCTCGGCCTTCGGCCTTCGCAGGTTATCGAAACGAATCGTCGGGCCTACGGCCCTCCGATTCGTTTACATGTTACACTTTTTCATTGAGTAGCATGGATGCGTTGGACTCTGGCAGCTCGGCCTTCGGCCTCGCGAGCTGGCGCGCCTATGTTGGACGCTTCGGGCCTTCGGCCCTACGCGGAGCTCGGCCTTCGGCCTTCGCAGCTACGAAGCTTCGCCTTCGGGCCTTCGGCCCTCAGGCTCAGCTTATATAGTTACTCAGGTTTTATTATACGTAGAAAAGCTTCATTTTCTCGCAGCTCGGCCTCCGGCCTCGCAGGCTACCGCGCCTCTATGGGACGCTCCGGGCCTTCGGCCCTACGCGGAGCTCGGCCTACGGCCTTCGCTGGGGTTCGGAGCGAACCGTCGGGCCTGCGGCCCTCCGGTTCGCTTATTAAGACAGTTAGGAAGGGCAGTTTCACCGCGTGGGCTCGCCCGTCGGGCCTTCGGCCCTCGGGCTCGCGCGGATAGCACCTCGATCGTGACGCTCCGGGCCTTCGGCCCTACGCGGAGCTCGGCCTTCGGCCTTCGCGGGCTTGACGCCTCGCCATCGGGCCTTCGGCCCTCAGGCTCGGCTTATTAAGATACTGGGGTTGTTGAACGCTTGGTAGCTCGATTTGCTCGGAGCTCGGCCTTCGGCCTCGCTTTAAATTACTTGAAGGTGACGCGCTTGGGCCCTCGGGGTGAAGCTCCGGGCCTTCGGCCCTCCGCGAGGTCGGCCTTCGGCCTCCCGCCCTGAAGCTCGCCCTTCGGGCTCGCTTAACATAGATTTATATTGGTTCTGGTAATGTTCCGGCCCTCCTGCAGCGAGGCCTTCGGCCTCGCCCAAAATTACTGGGGTTCAGGACCCCCATGGGCCCCGGGAGTGAAGCTCCGGGCCTTCGGCCCTCCGCGGGGTCGGCCTTCGGCCTCCCGGCCTGGAGCTCGCCCTTCGGGCTCGCTTAACTTACTTGGGATTTTGACTTTTTGTTCGGGGTCGCCGCCATCTTGGATTTTTTTCAAAATTTTTTTTCAGATTATTATTCCTGGGCCCAAATGATGCCCGCATGCCAAAATTCAGCGCGATCGGACCATTATTTCGAAAAATCCATACAAAATTTTTTTTGTGCAAAAAATCTGAAAAAATTTTTTTCGGAATCTAGAGAGCCCAAAAGTCACGCACAGCGATTTCCAGCTCGATCGGATGAAAAAAAATTTTTCCAAAAAAAAAAAAAATTTTTTTTGCAAAAATTTTTTGCCCACCTGACAGCTCTCGGGGTCCTCTATGACATTTGGTCGAGCACCCCCCACCTATCTCCCCCCGTTTAAGAGTTCCCATACAAACTTTGACGGCCCCTACGGCGGCCATCTTGGATCCGAGAATCACAAAAACACTTTTTCTTTAATCTAGGACCCTCAGAGATTCTACCACAAAAAAATCCGGCTCGAAGGACCATTTTGAAAATTTGGTGCAAAGTTTTTTTTTTTTTCGGCAAAAATTTTTGCGGCTTCAAAAACTGTCAGCAGTTCCCTATGACATTTGGTCGAGCACCCCCCACCTAGGTCTCACCGTTTAGCCAGGCCGTTGAACATTTTTTGACCAGGAAGCAAATCCTGAAATGTCAGATTTTTCTGGTATACACCTCTGCGCCCTCTATACAACGACATCAAAATCTATACTCCACCAGACCTCCTTCTGGGAGAACAACCCCATATACATGAAATGAGTCGGGATGCAGCTATAATAATATTAATGGGAGCAAGAGGCAAAACGCAAATACATGTGAAGTATCAGCATAAGCAAGCAGTCATAACGGATAGTGTCATAATCAGGGTCCAGTTCTATACAGATACAATTTACAAGCGGCAGTCTCTTTCTAACTTACTTTGCTAAAAAGAGACTGCTGCTGGTAGTAAAAAGAGATAGAAATATTCCCAAATGTCATGCATGACTAAAAAAACTCTTTCTCGATACCTACATTTGATAAGAACAAGTCTTTTTAATTCTAAAGTTTAACAACTGACCTTTTTATAAACTTTTTGTTAGAAGATATTATGTCTTTTTAATTCTTAGGAGCGACATGTCAACTGACAGTTTTCAAATAAACCCAGTGACATCACAGGTAATTCAGAAATAGAAAACGTACGTACATCTCTTTTTGACACCGAATTTAATTGGCAAGCAAGATAAGGATAGTTGTACAGTCAACTCTCGTTATTTCAAACCTGCGATAATTCGAACCTTTCTATAATTCGAAGTTATCACGAGTTCCCTAGAAGATCTCTTGCTATTTCGAAAAAATCCAATACATTTTTAAACACTTGGTAATTCAAACAAAAAAGTAATAGCTACACAACAAAACCACGCGTTAATTCGAACTCGTGGGCGTCAAACATTCGATAATTCAAAGTTATGAGATTAAAGAGGCAAGTACCCTATATTTTAGAAAAGTTGCACGAGCAATTGTTGTTAATTACACATTTGTTTGCCACTCAGATAAGTTACTTTTCCGTTGGTTATGTGTAGGTACACATAACCAACAGATTAAAAGTTTACGTTAGTTATGAGTCCTAGAAAGTATAGATGCTTGACGATTGCTGAAAAGAAGGGCTTAATCGAAAAAGTGGAAGTAGGTGGGAAGAAAAGTGAAAAAAATGCATTTAATAAATAACAGTTGATTATTACTTAACACCTCGTACTTTCATTTTTTCTCCCGAATATTTCCGACCATTTGATATTTCAAACTCTCGATAAATCGTAATATTTGGATAGGTCCTTCGAGTTTCGAATTAACGAGAGGCGACTGTATAATAAATGTTGTACTACATCTATGCTTTAGTCCTTAATCCCTGGTGCAACTGGCCTAATTTGAAAACGCGCGAGTATCATAAGAAATCGAACTTATACCTAATTACAACCTTGTCATTTTGAATGTTGGGTTAAGTTTGCTTAGCTGTCCCATTTGAAGTTTACTGTGACAAAGCTTTAAAGTGGTTTACAGCGACATAGCTGTCTATTGGTAAACCTTATGTCGTTGCAATAATGTACACAAACAAATAGTTTCAAGGTTTATGATGGTAGCTAGCAATTGTTTTATTGAGTGTAGAGTTAAAAGTCGAGTAGAGCTATACAGAATATCAAAAATCCATTAAAAAAATAAATAAACAACAGATTAAAAAATGAATACTATACATAAGTTTAAAAAAATAAAAATCAGTTGGGGTGTCTGAGGTTTTGACTGTTGCCAGAAACACGGTGTATATTGTCAAAGTTGTAGACCGAAAGAATGAATTATGAAAAAGAAAGAATTATGTTTATAATACATTACAATTGCCCGATAAAGCGTTGATGACTCTGGAAGCGGTACCAAAGGAGTATTTTCAATTCTAAGGGCACAAATTTTAATGGGGTTATTTTATCAAGGCGGCAGTAATTTTTCTCAAAATACGATTTCCTGGGTCACTGAAAATATTTTGAAAAAAAGCCGCTAAAAAGACAAAGATTGCTACCTGAAAAATGTATGCTATAGTTTTTCATTATTCCAACCAAGATCTTGATATAAGGAATGCGGGCCTGGCGAGTTATGGTGTTATTCACGTGTTTTTGCGGTACAAGCAATATCTTTTCATGCCGAGGCATATAAATGCTTCACAACAACAATGCGCAGAAATATGATCAAAATATTCCTAATATTTCTGAACCTACTTAAATATTCAATGCACGTTATAATGCAGTGTGAGAATATAGTACAAGCTGCCGAGATATGAGGGCGTGGGGCAAACAGGACCAAATAAAAGAAAATTTACTTCCCGGCCTAGGCATACAATTTTGTACGAAATTCCCTTCTCTCCTTTGTGGAGGTCGGGATTTTTTGTAGCCTCGTTTTGAGAAACATAACGACAACATTTTTATCGCGTGTTTTAGATAATTAATTTAACAGGCAAAAACGAGAGTTACGTGCGGAAGGTAACATAAGAAGTCGATCATTAAAATGTAATCAAATCTGATAATTTGAGAGGTTTTTTGTTCCAATTAGTATCAGAGGCCGATAAATTATAATGCCTAGGTATACCTACATGTGGTACACGTTGCTTCCATCCATCACAAATACGCAAAAAATGTTTTTTTGCATAGGTATTCGTGATGGAAAAAATGGTAATACATTTTTATCAAATATTATTGATTAACGGAACCCATATGTTGTTCAGACATGTAAACTTGTGAAGGTACAGACAAGACGTTCTAAAAGTGTTTTTTTTTACAAAATTTATTCTGTGATTTATTCTTATCAAACCATGGTCTCATTACATACGCTTTGCTGTATATTATCACCCTCGTGTATTATCAATTTATCACCATCGGGCTCAGTACTTGATAATAGACTAGCATTGTACCGAGGAGAAGTTTCATAAGTTGCGAAACTTGCATAGAGAATGTTCTCGGCAATTAAAATATTACAAGCAATCTAATCATGCCAAAACCATTGTATATACATGCCTTTTAAGGTATATTTTATGCCTTGTTTATTCATAAAACTTTTTTTATAAGTTCTCATGGAAACATTCTCAATGAGAACTTACTCTTAAATTCTCATGATAATTCTCGGAAAGGACCACGGGCATATTTGTATGGAGAGTGGACCAAAAACTAACAGAGGTGAAAGTGGTGTCATTGAATAGGTATTTACATTTATTTCATTTCATTCTATGGGCACTGTGTTCAATTCCATTGGAAAACGGAGATATTTGTATTTTAATCGGAGTAAATACTATGATGCCCGCAGAACGCCTTGCTCATATAAAATTATCCAATGGAATTCAACTTTGCACTTATAGAATGAAACGAAGTACCTAAGTAGACCTTTTTAATGACATATAAAATTGCTATAATAGACCTAGGCTCTCCGAAACACGTCGACGTCTCACAAAAGTTTAAATTGAACCTCAATTTCGTTTACAGCCTACATTAAACTTTTTCACTAAACAAATAAACAAACTTCATTTTTACTCGTTGTTTTTCAAGTTTCCCAAAGTTCGACCTACTTCAACCTGTCAATGTAAAGTTCAAAGTCATTCGGAGTTACTCAGTGCAAGTTGATTGATCGTATCGATACTCTAGCTTCAATGATTAAGCACATACTGGAGGCAATCTTCTGTAGCCGTACCATGAGTTAGCAAGTAACATTTACGTCAGTGTTTACTCAAGTCAAGTCAAATGATTTTTTATTATTATTATGGGAGCAAACAATTTATTTCATAAAATACACTGATGTGAGAACAAATTATCTAGATTAAAATTAAATAATAAAATTGTGTTGGGGTAGTCAAATGATTTTTTATTCAAATTGGAATGGCAACAAACTCTTTTGAATGGTCTCAGTTACACATAAAATTAAAACTACTTCCGGTTCTGACCCTACACCACTGACCCGAGAAGAAGCGGTGAGAAACTTGGCGGGACTTGTTTTTTCAAATAATCATAGGTAGATACCTACCTTACAACTAACGCATTAAAATAACTAAAACGTAAAATAGATTTTAAATAATAATAACAAGAGATGTAAAGTCTTTAAAAGTCATAACATTTTATGTATAATAATTTGTAGAGAAGTAAAGGTCTCTGTCAGGGTAGGTATATACCTAATGTACGATACGTAAAGTAGTATATCTCACGCAGATGTGTTGGAGTGAACGTAACATTAACACGTTGTTAACGTTAGCATTAACACGCCTCCGGTACTGTTTCACTAAGTGCTTATACTATGCCGATCGAAATTATCTGATAGAAATCCTATGCCAGTGACACGCATGTGTGACCGAAAAGATTGTACTTCTATGCCGGTGACACAGCACTGTGTCAAAAACGTTCGTATTTCGATGCCACTGGCATAGGAGTGAGAACTTGATTAGACACACATATGCTTGTCACCGGCGTCGAACGTGTTAATGCTAACGTTAACAATACATCATCCGTCGATTCACTGTCTACTATTGGACAAGTAGACATAGGCCTCTCCTATAACCTATACGTACTCGTATTGGACGCATTTGGAGCAGCAAGCGGGTTGGCAACCGCAGTAGTGTGTCCAATATCGCACCATCATCAATCCTTAATTATGTAAACGGTAATTGACACTTCAATCCCTTAGTCGATTCTTACGACACCCATAGGAAGAGTTGAGGTCAGTGGCGTGCACTCCATATAGGCAAATAGGCCTACCTTAGCAGAACAGCATCTTACAGAACAGCAGTTATGTATGTAAATTTAAATACTTGTACAGTGTTTAAATGCGTTGCTTGATTTTGGAAATAAGGCCTAAAAAAATAAAAAAAAAGATAGTATTAGCATTTAACTATACTTTTCCTCTCCATTATAATAATCCGTTATGTTTTCTGAAAGAAATCTACATATCCATTTAATATTAACGGAGCTCGCGGTGAGCTCCTGAGTCCCGCGAGCAAGGCGAAGAAGCTGCCCAAAGCGCCATCTATTCTGGGGTAAGTTAAGGTGGTGGCAAAATGTATTCTTACTGCCATCACCACGCAGCCAATCGACGTAAACGTTACTTGTCTACTCAGAGTAAGCACAGTGATCGTTATCGCGTGTTCGAAGTCCATTGTTCTTACTATATGATCCATAATTCACGTTCACACCTTAGATACAAATATAAGATATGTGAATCGTAACGGATTGTTCAAATAGTTGAAAGTCGTAAGCGGTGGCAGTGACAGAGTATGGAGTCAGTTTATCAAATATCTATAGGTACATAAATATGTAATCTTGGTAAGTAAGTAGTACCATTGTAATTTTATACAGTCTGTTTGTGATCCGGGATGTGTATGTAAAATATATATGTATATACACTCGCGGTCAATGAATACGGGTCAGGTGGATATTTTCATAGAAAATACTGGAAACATGCTGAATACAAATATTTTAAATAAATATTTATAATACAAGTGGAATAGAATTTACATACACTATAAATATTTTGAAAAAATAATTGAAATATGCTTGTTTGCATTATTTTCTATGAAAAAAAACCACCTGACCCGTAATCATTGACCGAGTGTGTAATTATGTACAGGTCTTAAGTATTATAACAGTTTACAAATATAATTTTATTTCCATCCAACGGTCTGATTAGTTATAAAAGTTATAAAGTTACCCAAAGGGCAGAACCCCATAGAGTCACATTACTAAAGCTCCGCTATCTGTCTATCCATCTGTGGCCAGGCTGTATCTCGCAAACTATGATAATTCGCACCTTTCGAATGTAAGTGACCTAATCCAAAATTTTCGAATTAGGAATGTTAAGCTTTTAGGTGTTTTTAATTAAGTACATAATTAATTATTCCAATATTTTGATTTAGGTCACTTTCATTCTAAAGGTGCGAATTATACAATGGACATTTTCACAGACACTGTATTTCTGTTGCCGCTACAACAACAAAAATACTAACAAGTAGAAATAAAAATGATTTTTAAGGTGGCTATTATACAAAAAAATACGTGATATTTTATGATACATTGTTAATGGCTTGGAACCCCTAGTGCGCGAGTCCAACTTGCGCTTGGCCAAGTTTTAATTCCTTGGATCTCTGTTCCTCTAGTGTCACAATTGTCTCATAACCCTAAAAGCCTACATTTATGTTCTCACAGCCGCTTATCCTTCCTTCCGTAAACCTTTCTAAGACTGCGACATTTCGTCAGAATGTGTACGTAAACATTTTATCACTGTACGTCGCATAAAACATTAAATACTCTTTTATAGATGTTAGGGATGGAAAAACGAGCGCTCATCGCTTTATGGGATCTTTTTCAGTTACCCATTGAGTCGATGAAAGCCAAATGAAGAGATACATGATACAGTGTCGGAAAGCGAAATAAAAAGGATGTATGAAGTAAAATTTACTCGTTTTAGCAGTGGCGTAGCGTGCCTTGTCGGGGCCCCGTATAAAAAATTTTTGGGGGCCCTTATATGGAGGTGATATAAATTAGAAAGTTTTTATTATATTTCCTTACACACATTGGGGGCCCCCGTGACCCGGGGGCCCCGTATAATTGATACGGCAGATACGGCAGTAGCTACGCCCCTGCGTTTTAGGTACCTATAGTAGCCATACCAATTGAAACTGTAAACCTGGAAAGAAGTAAGTTCTTATACCTCTTCACTTTGTAGCTTTTTGCCTAACTTTTATTTCTATATTGTGTTCCCAGTGTTAGGTTTTAATTAAGACAGTCGTCGTTACTAGTTACTACGAGAATAAAAATATTCGACTCACGGAAACTCTGTCGTTGGTCGGATATGAAAAAAAAAAATTAAACATTATTATAATAATAGGCTTCTTTAAAAGCCCTGTTTGAATTACGACGGAAATCTACTCTGAATGACCTGACATGCTCTTGCTGTTTTTTCACGTAGTACCTAGTAACGATAACTCTTTTATGAACAAACCTGTCAAATAACCAAAACTCATCTAGCATAAATCACAGCCGATGCTATCCAGCTCTCATTTGTCCACAGCATTCAGCCACACTCATCATTCATGTATCTAATCTCCGCCGGATTAGATTTGAAGTGCCCATAAAAGTCACGAGTGGAATAAATTGAATATTAGTCCGTATGCTTCGGCCCACCGCGAATTCGGCATATCTACGTGATGGAATGTAATGATAGGTAATCATGGAAATATGCTTATGTATGAGAATCGGGGCTTCCAAAAATGTAGTAGGTAGATAGTCAAGGAAATATAGAATAGATGCGCTAAGTGCAAAATTACGTATACCGGATACATTTTTTAATAATATTGATTTTCAAAATCAATTCAAAACTACAATTTATGTACATAGATTAAATCTAACTAATCTACTTCACCTAACCTGTATCTAAGATTGGCCCTTGTGGCATTGTACCGAGGATGCTGGCGGCATTTCCTCGCTGTATCGCATCACTGATGCGTCGTGCGTCGTGCGAGGAAATCGCCAGCTCTTCGGTCTTTAGTTACGTTATATATTAATACAGAACGGCGGCCATTTTTTTTTAATGTGGAGCGGTTATCTCTTAAAATATTATGGACGGTCAATGTTACCCTGAGCAAATTTCACACTGGAAACAACCAAGAAATCGCGAAAAAATCTCCTAATTTTGAATTCATTGAGTCTTTATTTATAGTTAAGTATCAATTGACTCATAATTAGGAGACTTTTTCCTCAGCGTGACCGTCCAGCGTGCTCCATGACCCAGAGGCCAGATGTCATCATCACTACATAGTATAACATAAAGTCACTTTTTCTGTCCCATGTCCCTTTGTACGCTTAAATCTTTCAAACTACGCAACGGATTTTGATGAGATTTTTTTTTAATAGGTAGAGTAATTCAAGAGGAAGGTTTATAAATGTAGGTATAGTACCCGTGCGAAGCCGTTGCTGGTCACTAGTTCTGTAAAATATTTTAAAAGAAAACTAATTCCAACAAAATCGGCTCAGCCGTTTTTGAATAACTACAGAACCCTGAGCACAACCTGACATGCTCTAGGCCGGTTTTTTTCACCATTGTTGAACTATTACATTAGAATGGACTTTTTCATTCCTAATGATTTTATTGATATAATCTAGCATTCATTTGGGTTAGATTTATACTGTTTAAAGGCGGTAATTCGTTTTTTTCCGTGTTGTTATTTTTTGTTTCATTCAGCAGTAGTTTGATGCGTGACTTGTACCTATTCCTCCCATAGCTCAGGATTCTATTTTTTAAGAATCAATCTTGAAAGCTTCCTCTTCTTATGATTCTAAAGCACGTGAGGTAATATTTGCGCCCTTTTAAAAAATGTGTTATGAACGTTTACTGATATTGTTTTATATCACGGCGGCGGTATACAAGCATACGGCCTGTCTGATGGTAAGCAGCTACCAAAGCCTATGGGTCCTGTAACTTTACAGGATCCACATGCGCGTTGTCAGCCCTTTAGAAACCTACCAATTCCTTTTGTTCCTTGGGAAAACTTTATGGAGACTAAACAGTTTCTATAAATATTCGTAACTTTGACATAAAAGTTCGTCGATAACAATAAGTTTATTCTACAAGTAACCTATGGATTTACGGTTACTTTATACTAGTATAAGTATAAACTAGTGGCAAAACTACCGTCTAACTGTGAAATTGCAAATTAATTGTGGCTACCAAGTAGAACTTGTTTGAACAGTCTCCTAACTAAACTATTAAGTGAAGTGAATATTACGACTTTATCACGGCCATAACGTTAGCGTGTGTATAATGCATTTCTACCAAAATGCAAATTTCTAATACACTGAGACTGAGTTAGGCTGGGAACAGACAGACGGACAGACGGACAAGGGTTCCTAGTTTACTACGGAACCATAAAAAGGGATCAATCCCTTACAAGGCTAGGCGCCTTTGACCATTCTCTAAGGGCAAGCAATATATGCCTGCACCTCCTATTAGAATACTTTACAGTTTTCTAGAATAGCTAGAGAGAGCTGGTGCTGCCATCTATTGAACGTATTGCGAAAACGCAAATCAAATTATTTATTAACTCAAAGGCGCCTAGCCTTGTAAGGGATTGCATATACCCGAGAAATTTGGCCGGTGGTTGCTAAGACGGTCTAAGACCGCGTGACCGAGGGGTGCAGGCATCAGCCGCGAAAGCTAAGCACGTTGGTTCGGTCGGACGTTAGGTGATCTTGGTCGTTTTTCTTTGGTATATGACATCTAATATTTATAATTTAAAAACAAACATTCAATTTATATTTTCGAACTGTAACCAATACGTATGTACGATAAAGTCGATTTTTTTCGCGATTTCGAAGTTGGTCTCGTCCTAAAAGTTATTCAGTATGACTTAAAGACATTTATAATTGAGTGAAAAGTGAAAAGAGAAACTGCGTTGTTTGTTTTACAAATAGCAAGGTTGAATCCGCCATTTCGCTATAAATCTTATTGAATAAAGGCTTGGTAAGCTCGTAAAAATCGCAATCGCTTTTGTCTAGATTCACTGACCTACATGTGAAACGAAATTCATTTAGCCGATTGTTCACAGACCTCGATTTAAGAAACGATATGGTGGTTATTTATTATGTTATAGTTGCTACGGCAACTTGCTCGCATGGTACGCCATGTGTTCGCAAGTACCTAATGTTTTAATAGTACATTGTGCATCAAGGGATACCTCCCTCATACTATTAGTACGGAATTACTAACGAGAGTTAGAAGCCCGTCGCCGTTAGGCGGTGGGCTTTTATGACTCTAGTTAGTATTCCGCTTACCGACCGTGATGCATACAATGTTTTTCATAACACTTGCCGACAAATAAATAAATTTTAAGACATTATTAAATGACGTACTGACTTTTCTATTACTCCTTAGGGAATTTCACTTTTCTATTACTCCCGCTACGCACGCAAACAATGGCGCACTTATACAGCAAGTGTGATGAAAAAGGTTAGGTATAGGTACGTAATAATCACCACATTAAAAATTTAAAAAACCGACTTCAATCGAGTTCTCCAAGATCCCCGATTTGTTTCCATCAATGGTTTCCTCAAATCCTACTTTCTGAATGCAAATTCTTGTAAATGAATCAAAATTACCAAAAGCGCCATACATATACCTACCTATAACATTTGAAGAGATCCCCCTCGATTTCACCAAGATCCCATTATCAGACCGCAACTGTGCCAAAGCGACCATATCGGGGTTATACTTATAAACGATCGATAACAAAAAAAAGAAAATAAAAATGGGTTCACGATTCTCGCAGATATACAACAAAAAAATCAGTGGAATTGAGAACCTCCTCCTTTTTTAAAGTCGGTTAAAAAACAGTCTCACGCTCGCACTGATATATTAGAGCGAGTGTGATGAACTACCGTCTTGCTTAAATGGTTGTGAACATCATGAAAATTCTACGTAACTATCTCTCTCACCCTAATTGAGACGTCATTGGAGTGAAAGAGACGGCTCTATCTCGGGGTCTCTCCCCTAAATAAAGATGTAATTCTAGTTGAAGTAGACGTATCTTCTAATATGCCTATAGGTGACGTCAAATCAAAAGTAATTTTTTGAGAAATATGTCTTTTGTTTTATTTTTACCACTAATAAAAGAATGAGTTCTTAATAAGACAACGTACATAGTTCACACAATAAAAACCCAAGCAATTAAAATATTTAACATCAAAAGACCGCCAGTCATTTAAGGCGCTCTTTAATTGGAAGTTGCTACAGATGCCATTAACTTGAACAGCCGACACTCGACAGGACACGTCAGAGTTTAATGAACAGTGACAACTATCCCTTAAGCGCAGTCACATTCTTGAACCAGTTCTGGCAAGCGCCCTACGGATTACTGCCCACTAGATACTAGATACAATTTATGTACATAGATTAAATCTAACTAATCTACTTCATCATCATCATCATCATCATCAGCCTATGTTAGTCCACTGCTGGACGTAGGCCACTCCAATTAACTATGCGTATAGACGCATTAGGAGGTAAATGCCCATAATCGCCACGCTGGGCAAGCGGATTGGCGATCGCAGTAATGTGTCCACTATGATGACGCTGCTGCCCATCATCAAACTTGTAGAATGGTCAGTGACATCCCTTAGTCAACTCTTACAACACCCGCAGGAGGAGTTGGGGTGGTGACAAATGTATTCTTACTGCCGTCACCACACGGCATCGGCACTAATCTACTTAACCTAACCTATATCTAAGATTGTCCCTTGTGGCATTGTACCGAGGATGCTGGCGGCATTTCCTCGCTGTATCGCAATACTGATGCGTTGTGCGAGGAAGTCACCAGCTTTTCGGTCTTTAGTTACGTCAACCAGACGTTTCGCCATTTCAGCAAACAATTTGCGTGCGCTGGGGCCCCATTAACCTAAAGTTTCTACGCCAAACGGTACAAAATCGTAGTTTTTGCCGAGGCCCTTATATTTATTACGATTTCATGGTATAATTTTGATATTCACACTCACATTCTTGAACCAGTACTGGAAAGAGCCCTACAGATTACTGTCCACTAGATACCACAATCAAGACTTGAGTCACTAATAACCCCCAAAAAAGGAAGGCCCCAGACATTGTAAACTTTAAAATTTGTTTTGTTAATGATAATAAAATATTTAGATTTTTTTTATAACCTTCACGGCGTTCGGGAGGCCCAATCTGGAGACCTCCCAGCGACCAGTCATGACGCTCAGCTAACTCAGCAAGGTGGCTGAAGGCTAAAGTGAAAAAAAAAAAAAACTAGTAACCTTGCACACACTGTCTGTACAGCGTGCCCATGTGGAAAGGGAAATTTTGTAACAGCGAATTTCTGATCTTTGAAGTTAAAAATGTCTTATGAAGTTTGCCGGAGTTCGTTTATTTTAAGAGAGAATCGTTTTTGACCGTGGGTACATTTTATAAGTAGGCATAAGTTATACTGAACTACTTTTAGAATGGGACCAGCGCGGCAATAGCGAAAAAAAAATCACTGTCTCGTACAACATGTCGACATCACGTAAAGGTGCATTCAGACCAAACGAACATTCGCTATTCTATGTCTACATAATAATAGAATTAACTGCCGTTGTAACGCCATAGACATAGTAGACTGTGTAACATACCTAGGAGTTAAGATAGACACTAAATTTTCTTGGTCTCACCATATTGATTACATCTGTAGTAAACTAAAAATATTATTAAGTAAATTTTATCATCTTAGCTATAAAGTACCTATCGGTACATTGAAATGTTTGTACTTCGCACTGGTAGATTCTATATTGGCATATGCTCTTGATTGTTATGGTCTCACATTTAAAACCTATATAGACAAATTAGAAACGTTGCAGATTAGATTTTTAAAATTATTTGTCCTCGGATAAATTAAAAACATGCATAGAAACGATTACCGAAAACTATTTAAAATTTGTAAAATACTTCCGATTAGTTCAAGACAAGTACCTTTTAGCAATCAACAACCATGACAATCGAGAGCTAGACCTGTATGGGGCTACACACGCGTATGGCACCAGATCGGTGTCCACGGGTAAATATGAAGTGCCTAGGGTTAATAATTATTACGGTGACAGAACTCTCAGAAAGCGTTTACCATACACTCTTAACAGTTTGCCAGTGGACATCCGTCTTGAACCAAATAAGCAGAAATTTAAGAAAAAATTAAAAATGTATTTATTAAATAGCCTGCCATAGTAACTGTCAAGTCCGTCCTAACTTAAGTTAATGTGTTTATTTTCTTATTTACTTTTATCCTGCAGTCAAACTGTTGAACAGTTTTGCAGGGCCTGTGATAATTGTAATATTTGTCAACTGTTTTAATAATTCAATAAATAATAATAATAATAAATAATCTCACGCTCTACGGATCAGGTTTTGTGTAACGATCGAATTTCGTAGAGTGGGAGGATAGAATAGCGAATGCTCGTTTGGTCTGAATGCACCTTTACCAATATGTATTTATGATAAGTCATTTTTTTTCGCAATTTCGGAGTTGGTCTCATCCTAAAAGTTGTTCAGTATAACTTATACCTGATAATACAATGTGCCCACCATGTCAATGTATACGGTGTGTGAGAGATTTTTAGTGACCCAGGAAACACTGTGTATAAATAACTAACAAAGCAGACTGACATTTTTTCTTTGTCATAAAGTGACGATTAAACGAAAGTAACGTAATTGCGACCTGCAAAATTTAATTTATAAAAGTTGGGATTTTTAGTTTTAATGCAAAAAATATCGTATTTTAATTTTATCGTAGGTATGTTCGTTTAGTTTTATTCGAAAATACGAAGTCACTAATAGTTGTAACAATTTCTTTAGTAAGATTGGGTCCTTAACACCTTGTCCTTAACTGCTATTATAATAAGTCGAATATTATATGTGTTAGTTCTTATCTTAGTAAAACGTCCCACTTTATCGCTTACCATAAAGACGAGATTTCCTTGTATGAATAAACTGACAAAAGCGGCTTTATGGCAAACTACAAAGTGGGACGTTTTACTAAACTCACTCACATATTGTATTCTAAATAGGTAAAAAATCCGTGAGCATATTATACTGGGTAACTATGTCACGTTAGGAAGGCCTTTCCCCTTAGTTAATGGTAAATTATTTGGAACCTTAAATAATGTGCGATCTAGTGGTAGTTAATCTGTCAACATCTGCGACCACACACGTTTAGACCATCATGAACTTTAGCGTCATACAAATAAGGCATACATTTAGCAATTTTACCGGCAACATACGGATTTAAACGAGTATTCCCTAGAATCTCTTAATGAACCTAAAAAACTGTACGTAAACTTTGTTGGTGCAAAAAGTAGTACTACATTGCCTCTGCTGGCGCGAGTAATGAAGGCATTCATTTCTGGGGAAGTTCCTACAGCCTGCAGAGTTGATAGGGAGAGGGAAATAGGTTTTTTATGATGGCACCCACGAAAAAATAAAACTTGAAAGCCGCACGCTATTCTAAATTGCCTTTCAAAAACAGTCCTGAATTTTAGTTGACAATGTGATCTCTCTTCAATGTATCACGGTAATGAATTTCAATTTCAACATATAAGAACTTAAACCGCCATTTAAAAATACTTGTGATTAGTCCAACAAAGTTTGATTGGCTATATTCTATAAACATTTATCAAAGAGGTTGTGCTTAAAATAAGCGCGGTGGAAAATCTCTACATCGTACCCATCTTGGCACAATTAAACCATTGTCTTTGGGGTCATTTTTGAGCTGACGTTAGACGTCCATGTTCAATATAATTATGGTCGCAGGATGGCACCTACGCGCATTATACCGGGTACCTACAAGAGATAGGCTAAATACATTTGATGTTATAAAATCTCTACTTACAACTAATCTTATAAATGCGAAAGAATAGAACATGATTGGTTAGTACATGATTGAAGCGACAGTATCTCGACACAGACTATCCGTCCGTCTTTTATTGACATATTTAGTAAAAGGGTCAAAATTATTTTCGTTGTCTTGTTTCATACCACTTTGTCACGCTTCTAGTTGCTGTCTCGACTCAGTATACATATAAAAAAATCCGGTGCACGTGTATTTCTTTTTCACGCTAGATTTTAATCCATACATCAAAAATTGGAAACAAAACATGATCTCATACAAAAATCACAAATGTGTCACATTTTATAGGGACACAAAGAAGATAACGAAAAGAATTTTGACCCAAAAAACAGAAAGTCTATCTCGCGACATACTACTGCACCAATCATGACTATCGTGAGCTAAGCCTACAGCTATGCTACTCTCTTATTCACACATTCGACGCTGCGTTCGTCAACGAGCTCGACGACGAGACAGCCTTCACTTCGACGAAGAGCGCAGCGCTGCGAAAAACGGTATTCACTAACATAGAACAGCTCGTCGTCGAACTGTAGGCGGTAACTCTCGACGCAGTGTAGTTCCAGCTCACGCCGCATTCGTCGCCGAGCGCTAGTGTCGTTTAAAGTGCATTAGTGAATACCATTTTTAGGCTCGACGCTGCCGCAGCGCTGACACAGCGCTGTTAGCAAGGCGGTTTCCTTAGTGAATAACACTGTTGTAGTCGTCCCATGAGCTGCCGCCGCGTCTTTAACGCCGACTTACTGTATATCCGGCTCGCTGTCACACGTACGAGCGGGACGGATAGAAAGTAAGTCCTTGCCCTTAACTTGGCAGAATTAAAAAAAAAATCGAGCGTTCTGGCCTCCTCGCCGCTGTGTAGAGTAAAAAATTCTGTCTTTAAAAAAATACAAAAAGTGGGTCAAAATAGTCCATTAGGTACGACACAAGTGCGAAAAACATGAAATTCGAAATGAGTGGCGATGTTTTAAAACACGACCGATAGGGAGTGTTTTAAATCGACACGAGTTACGAATTTCGTTTTTGCACGTGTCTCGTACGACGTTTTTTAGTACAGATCAGATGGCCCTCCGAAGTTTTGGACCTGACGTAAAATGACCCACTTCTCGCACTAGAGCCTAAAAAGTACACCATCTGTACTAAAAAATATATCTGAAGGTGCGTTCAAACTAAAAGAGCATTCGCTGTTCTAACCTCCCACTCTACGAAATTCGATCGGTACACAAAACGTGATTGGTTGATTTCGTAAAACGGGCGCTAGAACAGCGAATGCTCTTTTGGTTTAAACGCACCTTTATAAGTTTACCTCGATATTTTTCTAGCGGGAACGAGAGATTGACAAAATTTAACATCGACTTAACTGTTATCGATAATTCTTATAGTAGGCGATAAAATTTAATAAATAAGTAATGAGCCATAATTAAGACATAGATTATAAGAATCCAAATCATATTTAAAAGTAAAACCATACATATTTTTTCTTAACTAATAAAATCTTTAATATTTAAGAGCAAATATTGTATGTAATTTATTGTATAAAATAAACAGATTAAAATTTTGTTTTTTTTTTATTCTTATATCTAGTGTTTAATACACACAAGAAGAAGCCGTGTGGTGACGGCAGTAAGAATATGTCACCATCCCAACTCCTCCTGCGGGTATCGTAAGAGTCGACTAAGGGATTGAAGTGTCACTGACCATTCTATAAGATTGATGATGGGCAGCAGCGTCATCATAGTGGACACATTACTGCGATCGCCAAACCGCTTGCCCAGCGTGGCGATTATGGGCATTTACCTCCTAATGCGTCTATACGCATAGTTAATAGGAGAGGCCTACGTCCAGCAGTGGACTAACATAAGCTGATGATGAAGAAGAACAAAGACTAATAAAACGCCATAGGATATAATTAATATGAAGTATTAGATATATTATTTTAAAAACGCCGCTAAACGTCGATGTTTAATTTTGTCAATCTCTCGTTCCTGCTAGAAATATTATCTAGGTATACTTATAAGATATCGGCTATAGAAACGAACAAAAGACAAGCAAACACTCTCGTGTCAAACAATAGAGACACGGTTGCTCAGTGGTGAACTAATTAGGACGAGAACATACATTCACAAGTATCAAAATCATTTTACTTGAAATTGCAAGACGACTACAGGAAAATCCTTTTAATTCTAAAAAAAAACAAAGTATTAGGTAGGTACGCTTAGGGCTAGGACGGACAAAAAGTCCGTTACTAGAAAAACTAGCTTCTAATGGGAACACTGAAACGATTTTCTCATCAAGTTCCGAGTTTCTAAGAACTCTTCATATTCGACGTCTAGTTTCGAAGTCGCGAACTACTTGTATCATTAATATGCTCCAAAGTTCCGTATAGTCAGGGAACAGACGGAACAGTGTACACAATGTCCTAAGAAAAGGCAGAAGTTTGATTAGAACTGTAGTTAGTGGAAAGTTTTAGTACTAAAACCACGCTTCCCAAGTTAGACACAAGACCAAAATAGAAAATACCTCGTCATGTGCTTGCTATGCGGCCACCACTCAAAATCGAATTTTATGGAGGATGTGGCCGTATTCCAGGAAAATATGGCCACTTTTACCATACAATTATATTTTGAGATGTGGCTGTATAGCAGGTACACGACGACTTATTATATCTTGAAACCTTTGAAACGTTTTAAGGCTGCGTGGTGATCAGTAAGAATATTGTCACCGCCTCAACTCTTCTCGTGGGTGTCGTAACTCGACTACCCTTAGTTTTGAAGTTGAAGTACCTACTAGACATGTGCGCCGCGCCGCCGCGCCGCCGCCGCCGATGATTTTTCCACGCCGCTGCCGCCGATGAATTTGACCGGCGTGAAATCGGCATCAAAATGCATCGTAAACTGTTTGTAACAACAATATTACTAAAAGGTTTTAAAATAGACCTGCAATATTTGTAAACCCACGAACACGCTATGTCAAAGCTAGCTAACAAAGTCGAAAAGGGAAGTTGCCACAAAGTTAACAAAAGCATACATGTTTGGTGAGATCGAGAGGTCCTATGACCAGCGGTCCTACCGCGAAAAACGAAATTCGTAAATTTCGAGGATTTGCCTCACTCACTCTAATGACGCCTTCGTTTGAGTGACAAAGAAAAATCCTCGAAATTTACGAATTTCGATTTTCGCGGTAGACCAACCCTCCGTGGGGTGCCCACCTAGTAGGTGGTGGATGGGCACAGTAACCGTGGACTGGTCACCCACGTTTTAGGGCCACCGGCTGGCCCGAGGAGGACGCTCCAAGTGGGCTCACCGAGCCCGCTTAGGACGCGTGGAGGTGGACCGCAGAGGAAGAGGAGTGTCGCTGTTGTCGTTGCCGCTATCCCTATCCTCTGCGGCCGAGGCGGGATGGCAGGGGGAGAGGCGTGATGGTATTACGGAGGGCCGTTTCGCCGTAACGGCGTCGGTGGGGCTGTAGAGGAAGAGGAGTGTCGGTGTTGTCGTTGCCGCTCGCCCTATCTTCTGCAGCCGAAGTGTGGTCGGCGGCATAACCACAGACCTGATATGCCGCCGGGTGCCGGGAAATCTTCCGGCACCCACGGTCTCCTTGTGGCGGTCTCGGGAGGGTCCGCCACAATGCATCATGGAGACCGGGGAGGAAGGCGCGCCCAACCATCTGGCGCGCCCAGCGTGGAGGGTCTTTGGACACCCGCGAAGGAGCTGCTGGCAAGCAACTGCCGCCGGCGGGGTTACGAATGTAAGCGAGAGCGTTCTCGTAACCCCGCCAAAAAGGCGACGAGGTGCAATATGGGGGGTTTTTAGTGAGTATACCGTAGGCCTCATTATCCAAACGGGACATACCCGAGCGGTATGCGTAAAGCATTTCTCCCCCCCTAAACAAAAAAAAAGGTTAAGACCAGGCGCCGGGCGATGACAGAATAACTGAGCTTCTAAGAGCGAGTGTTACACCGGTAATTTAAGTCGCCCAAAAGCTCAGTAATTCAAGCTAGCGATTTTCCGAGGGAAAAACGTCTGACACATGGAACAGAACCAAGTTGGTGTTGTTCTTCAAAAAAGCTAATATTAATAACACCCGTTTGAAGAACTACAAGCCTGTCTCGTTCCTGAACCATGTTTTTGAACTGTTGTCTAGAGTCATCAGACTGTGTAGAATACGGACTTGACGTTTTTAGCCTCCCGAACAAGCTGGATTCCAAGGAAGCCATAGCCAAGCAGGCCATTTTGATTGAAGACCACAGTCTGGCAAACGGAGCTTAGTCGTCCGCTGATGGACAGACAACCTTATGAAGATCGCTGCGAGCTTCGCTTCTAACCAGTATAAATGGAGGTTCAAAGAGGAGGCCTATACTATATTCAGCTGTGGACGTCTTATATTATGGCTGAAATGATTATGATGATAATTTCGAGGGTTGGGTGGTCAAACCCGATAGGTCGAGATATTTTTTAATTGAAATAACAACTTCACCGCAAAATGTCATATAGTTCGTATTTTAAAAACCTGTTTGCTCGACTTATCTGGTTTGACCACCCAACCCTCGAATTTTGAAGTATTTTTAATGTTTTATGATGAAGTACATACTTCAATGACTTAAATATAGAACGTTTAGACCACATTTCTGGGCGACAGTTTTGTTTCGAATTCAGTCGAGGTCACGCCGATTTCACGCCGATCACGCCGCCGCCGCCGGTCAAAAAACCATCGGACGCCGCCGCCGATGATTTTTCGATCGGCGCACACCTCTAGTACCTACATATTATTGACTGAAGATTGATAATGGGTACCAGCGTCATCATAGTGGACACACTACTGCCATCGCAAACCCGCTTGCGAAGCATGGTGACTATGTAGGTATTGGGTAGGTAATTAGGTATTACGACCTTCAGCGTTCATACGTATAAATAATAGGGGAGGCATGTGTCCAGCAATGGACTGGTATAGGCTGATGATGTGTATGATATGAGGTAATAAATAGAGTGATTTTTTATTCACTGGCCAAATGTGAAGGTGGAGTTTTGACCAAACGAGTAGTTTATCCCTCACTCTACGAAATCAACGAATTTAGACGAATCACGTTTTGTGTAACGAACGAATTTCGTAGAGTGGGGGATAGAAATAAAAAAATGAGCGAATGCTCGTTTGGTCTAAATTCACATTTAGAGGGTTAATTCTGAGGTTATGTAGATGAACTTTTACTATAGGAACGACATGCGATTCGAGAAAATAATCTGACATTCCATACATTTCCGCCTACTAATATCTCAGTTTTCTATGGAACAGTGTATATTATCTACCTATACCTATAATTATGCAATTTATGTTTCCATACACGGACATTTAAAAACAGATTGTAAATTACCTTAAACGCCTATCAAACATGTAGGTATACCCCGTATAAATATAAAATGAAATCATCACCAATAGAATCGATTATAATACCGTTGCAGATTTAATCAAGAAAAAAATAAGATCACAAATAATGCACTGTCATAATCACAATTGCTCATTGGTATGTGTCAGCGTTTAATGTCTGTATGAAAAAATATAAAAGGAATATTTAAATAAATTATAATAATGAGATCACCCAAATCTGATCTCAACATGGCTTACAGCTTCATTACAAGGTTGTTTTTGCTGCTTGTAAGAACCGGTCTAGTGAGGACCACCTGCTGATGAATGACTATAAAATATGAATGAAAGTCATCGAAGTCATCGACATCTATGGGATACGTACAGCCTTATTAGGTTTTGAAGTGCAGAAAGTCCAAATAGCAGAATCCCTGCACCGAAATTTGTATGAAAATTGCACGGGGCCATCCACCTTAAGTCAAAGCCAATTTAAAGCGTTACGCTGTGGCTGTGAATGAGTTAAAAAAAAAACTTATGCACGAAATATCACTATTTGATATTCACAAGTGCTTTACGGTGAAGGAAAACATCGTAAGGAAACCTGCATACGTCTGCGAAGCAATTCAAGGGTGTATGTGAAGTCCCCAACAACCAATGGGCTAGTGGGACCACGTACAATAGGCACGTTTGATGTCGAGTTGCGGAAAACTGGCCAGAACACAATAAAAAAAGTCATAAGTTTGTTTGTCGGTGTGTGTTGATAATTACGAGATACAATAATGAATCTTCACATAAAATGTACGTTATTGATTAAATTTAGCAATAGCTTTCGGGCAAAGCATTCGCACAAATAGGCGGCTTTTTGTTATTGGTAATTAAGTCAGGTAGCGAATCATGTTGAAACATAAAGCCCTCACGCAAGCCTATCAACAGACCGGGATTTATAGGCCCGCGACAGAACCTAAATAAATAATACTTAATTCATTCTTTGTACCAAAACCTAAATTGTACAATATTTTGAAACTGAAATATGGCAGCACCATCTGTCATGCTATTCAAGAATGTCGATTCGATGTTCGAGGGATTCAAATAGGAGGCGGTTAGCACGTATTGCGTGCCCCTAATGCCGCGGCCACGACATTGGTCTAAGGCGAGGCGACCGGCTTAGTTGAAAACCATACATGCGAGAGGGAGTACCCATATCGGCATCCCGATCCAACTCATGCATTCGCTCGCCGCAGGTGGCCTTAGACCAGTGTCGTGGCCGGGCCATAAGGCCACCGGCGGTGAGTGAAACCATAATAATTATGTTCGGCCGAGATGCCGATATGGGAATTGCCTCTCGCACGTATGGTTATCCGCTAAGCCGGTCGCCTTAGACCGATGTCGTGGCCAGGCCTTTAGAGTATGGACAAAGGCGTCTAGCCTTATAACAGTTATAACAGGTTGCATATGTATATAGTTATACCCGAGAAATTCGATCGGTGTCCGCTAAGCTGGTGGTTTAGTCATTAGCCGCGAAAGCTGAGTACGTTGGTAACGTGGGTTCAAATCCCGCCTACGCGTTGCTAAACTCTGTATTTTTTCTTTGGTATAATGTCATCTAATATGTATATGTATTAATTTTGTATTGACATGTTTTATAATTATAAATTTAATAAAGGATTTGGATCTATTTGAATAAAGAATCCTTTGACTTTGAATGATTTTGGAACAAGACAGACGTGATAGTTCGCAATAGTATGGACATGACTCCAAAGTGGATTATATGTATGTATATTGTGTTATTTATACTATACGAGTGTTTACCGATTTCATTTTTAGTGGAGGGATTTCATATTTATATCCATCTAGAGAGCATTTTCACATTTAGGGACACGCAATTAGCGTGACATTAAAAAACCTTAATTGCTATCAGGTACGTAACGACAATTAAGTACAATATCTTTAGGAATTTAAACTTAATGGCGATTTTATATTATAATATCGTTCATAGTTTACCAAAATTGAGTTTTTATTGAAATTGTGTACTTAATTAGTGCTTAATTTTCGTTAAAAATGTAGTCCGGGTTGTAACCAAAATTAATTAAGGTTTTTATATCACGCTAATTGGTTGTTCCTAAAAGCTCTCTAGAGTGATACAAATAACTATTTCCAAAAAAATATCAAGCGTTCCGTAAATGTTACTTTTAATCAAGAATTCAAACATGACCACGCCTATCACCATCACATCATCTTTGATTTTTTTCCCAAATCAGCAAAAGAAATAAGAGCTATTGGGGCTCGAAGGGGTTAATGTCGATGATCTAAGAAATCAATGGCTACATTTTTTACTTCTAATACCCACCATATACTTGTTACTATTTTTTTAACAGGAGGCAAGCGAGCATACGTATCGCCTGATGGAAAGCGATCACCATCGCCTATGGACACCCGCAACACCCGTGGTATTACAAGTGCGTTGCCGACATTTTAAGGTAGACAGATAGATAGATGGATAAAAACTTTATTTTCACCCACAATTTACAATGGCATGAAACGAACAATGAAAACTTAGGGATTAACATAATATAATTAATATTATCTAGGTACATTTTTTTTTATGCTGTAGGTGGCAAACGAACAGACGAATCGCCTGATGGAAAGCGATTAACGTTAATTTTTCTTAAAACTATTACAAAAAGAAGATCTAGGCCATGTATCGTTGAATAGAATGGGCGCTGGCTCAGCATGATGATGCGGTGCCGCATCGCTGGTATTTTGCCAGGACCCCAATGGACCCCAAGGATGGGAATACGCTCTTTTCTAGAGGTTTGAAGATCGTTTAGCACAGCTTACCTCCAATGACGAGACACTTGAGCACCAGCGTGTCACCCTCGTGGTAGGGGCCGATTTTGTCCTCCACCTTGTTGTCCAGCTCATCGAAGAAGAACGGCTTGCTTGGCAGCACTGGAACCAAAATTATTTAAGTTATCATTCAATTATACAAATACATATTAACTGAATTTAAAAGCTACATTATGCTTAAAATAATTGATTGCTCTCGCTCAGTGATTCGTGGCAGGGTGCCAAGAAGGCTGGCGACATTGCCGCGTTGGATGGCAACGCCAATACGTTGCGCATGCGCAAGGTAACAACCAGCCCTCCTGTCATCCGTCGCCTCCACGAGCCGCTTTGACAGTAATTATACAATAACACTATAAAATAAACCTTAAATAATAATAAGTACCTAAGCTTTTGATTTGGGTACTAAATGATGATACATGTATGTTGACAGTATCAATACAATCGAAAAGAGATGGGTAGCTGCGAGTTGCTCTCAAACACGAGATGTAGGTGGGTGAGGACATATTTGAGTTAGGTTCCCTACAATATATTGTTACCTACAATTGTAATTGTATATTTAACTAACAAATAGTCACAAGGGGTGTCCTGAACGTCAGCACTCAGCAAACGCTGAATGCATCCCTTTTCTCACGTACCGTGTGTCATGTTATGTTTATCTTAATTAAATACATAGAATTGAGACTATACATATTGTGACAATTGTGAGTGACTATGTGGCAATATATTTTTCTTTCTTTTTTAGGGTTGAGAGCAGTAAGTTAAGCACATTTGAGTATATCACTCTGCAATTCCTAAAACAGTGGTCTTAAAATAATCAAAACTCCTGCAGTTGATAGGGAAATTTATGAGGAAAAAACGTGTCTTTTTCAATGTTCTTTGTTTTCAAACGAAAACAAAGAAAAAAAAAAAAAAAAAACTGTATAATGTACATAAATTAAATCTAATTAACTTAACCTATATCTAAGATTGGCCCTTGTGGCATTGTACCGAGAATGCTGGCGGCATTTGGTCGCCGTATCGCAACACTGATGCGTTGTGCGAGAAAGTCGCCAGTTCTTCGATCTTTAAGTACGTCAACCAGGCGTTTCGCGATTTCAGCAAACAATTTGCGTGCGCTGGGACCCCGTGAACCTAAAGTTTCTACGCCAAACGGTACAAAATCTTATTATATACCTACTCTTTGCCGAGGCTCTTATATTTATTACGTTTAAAAAATTCGGCATTTTCAGCCGCAGCGTGTCTTAATATTTTTTATGAAATGTTATGTTTACTTATTATTAAACATACGGGTAAAAGTCAGATACGCTGATCTTGTTTTCTGCTGAATTTTTTATGGCGTAGAAATGTTCTTGGATTTAGTAAACTCTATCTAAGAGAGAGTATCATTTCAAATATTGGGACAACATGTCTATTCGTAGTTATATATTATATCACGCGGAAAAAGTTGCATTGCGGGTTTTGTTGCAAGATAGATGGGGTGTTTCGAGTGACGCCATGTTTTGGCTAAAAAACGATGGATGTCAATTTTATTTTAGTGACGCAGTATCATCATCATCATCAGCCTATGTTAGTCCACTGCTGGACGTAGGCCTCCCCTATTAACTATGCGTACGCATTAGGAGGTAAATGCCCATAATCGCCACGCTGGGCAAACGGTTTGGCGATCGCAGTAATGTGTGCACTATTATGAGATTATGACATTGATGACGCTGCTGCCCACCATCAATCTTCTATTAAAGAATGGTCAGTGACACTTCCATCCCTTAGTGGACTCTTACGACACCCGCGGGAAGAGTTGGAGTGATGACAAATGTATTCTTACTGCCGTCACCACACGGCCAATAGTATGTGCCTACATGATACAGGATGTGATCGTTAATTTTGGCCAAACGATTATTCCGTAAATACCTATAACAGCTTTCAGAAATTTCCAAATCATTATGGAGCGACCTGGTATTTATATCGCTTTTTTATAATTTAGTACGGTCAAATCGTACATAATTTTACTAGTATCGCTGCATTTTTGGTATGTTGTTAAGACACCATAGGACAGTATAAAACCATATTTTGCAAGCAAAAAAAAGATGTGCTGGCTGGGTAGTACGTGAAAAACTGCGAAATTTACGGCCATTTTTTAGTTTCTGATTTTTATTTAAAAAACCTTACGTTTTTTGATATCATATGTAATAAACGTTTAAAGATTAATAAATTTCCAACAAGTTGAGCTAACATGCATTACCGTAGGGCTTATAGTTTCAGAGATTCGAGACTTTAAAAAGTACCCCCTTTTTGTAAACTAGATAAAATTTTGTGTTTTGCTAACGTTTTCGACTTAATATCGCCTCACCTAATTATGCTACGAAAAACATGCAATAATGACCTTATAGCGCACTTAATATTCTTTAATTTAAGGGTAAAATGAGGTCAGTAAACTTTGTAGTTGAAAGTATAAACCCGAAATTCCAAAGGCAGGAGGCCCGCTATCTAAGTTTTTCATACAAATCGCAAGTCGAGTTGCAAAGCTGCAATTTTGGTATATTATAAAGGCCTTATAGATATATACGAAAATGCATATTAAAAGAAAAACATAAAAATGATTTGGGCATAGGACGTGAAAAACGGAAAAAAATTCGAACTTTTTTTAGTTTTTAACGTTTAACTAAAAATCTATTATCTTTTTGATACTGATTGCTATAAAACTAAGAAAGAACATTAAATTTGAGCTACGTTGCATCACCGTAAGTTGTATATATTTTGAGATACGACATTTCATAAAGTGCCCTTTTATCAAAACATAAACAAATTTTAGGTTACGTTAAAGCTATTCACTAAATATTGGCAAAACGTTCGCGCTAAGAAAAAAAAGTAATTGCAGATAATAACTACATTAAATTTGGAACAAATTGAGCCGATAACAATTACTGTAAGTCTTATAGTTGGGGGTATACGAGGCTTCAAAACATGCATTTATTTTCTTAACTTAATGAAGGGCACACTTTAAAATGTCGTATCTCTAAATCTATATAATTTAGGGTAATGCAACGTAGCTCAAATCCTTTCAAATTTAATATTCTTTCATAGTTTTATAGCAATTAGTATCAAAAAGTTATAGTTTTTTAGTTAAACGTCAAAAACTAAAAAAAGTCCGATTTTTTTCAGCTTTTTAGGTCCTATACCTAAATCCTTTTTTTTTCTTCTTGTAATATGCATTTTCGTACATCCCTATAGAGCCTATATAATATACAAAAATTGCAGCTTTGCAACACGACTTGCCATTTGTATGAAAAACTTAGATAGCGGACCTCCTGCTTTTTGAATTTCGCATTTTTAGTTTCAATTACAAAGTTTACTGACCTGATTTTACCGTTAAATGAAAGAATATTAATTGCGCTATAAGATAATTATTTCATGTTTTTCGTAGCATAATTAGGTAAGGCGATATTAAACCAAAAACGTTAGCAAAACTCAACATTTTATCTAGTTTACAAAACAGGGTTACTATTTGAAGTCTCGAATCTCTGAAACTATAAGACCTACGGTAATGCATGTTATCTCATCTTGTTACAAATTCATTCATCTTTAAACGTTACCTGATACATATTGTCAAAAAACGTAAGGCTTTTTTTATGAGAATCAGAAACTAAAAATAGACAGTAAATTTCACAGTTTTTCACGTATAACGCAGCTAGCACAAATTTTTTTTGCTTGCAAAATGTGGTTTTATACTGCCCTATGGTGTCTAAATAACATACCAAAAATGCAGCTTTACTACATGTTTTGCGAGTTTAATGTACGATTTGACCGTACTAATTCGAGACAAAAAAATATTTTTTATGGAAAGTTTTAAGAATACCTTAAACGTTGATTTCAGATGACAACGTGCAACGGAACATGTCAAAATAACATAACATTAGGATACTTAAAGGTTACATTACACTTCAAATCACATCTTGTGGGTGGACGTCCTGCGCTGAGTTGGCCAAACCGTGGTCTCCACTCGAGCACCTTTCAACCGCATCAGCCATCAGCTCTGCGTGCAATGTGGCCGGCCCATTGCCAATTCCATTGCTAATCCGGAGGGCTAATATCGGTGATTTTGTTCGGATACGGATCTCCTCATATCTGATATAATCACTTAGAGAATCGCCGAGAATAACCCTCCCCATAGCTCGTTGAGTGACTTTGAGCTTTGAGATGAAGCCGATAGTAAAGGACCACGTTTCGCCGCCGAAAGTCACACACATTAATTACTAAGTAGGTGTAGGTACTATCGACAAAATTGAATCCTGACCCACAATAGAAGCTTGTCATAGTAACTTTGAAAATAAAATTGCTGCATCTGATGCACAATTTGACTTTCAATGTTACTATGACAAGCTCTTTTTGTGGGTCAGGATTCAATTTTGTCGATAGTACGACTCAATAACTTCGAGTGCCGAGCTTTCAATAGACACTGGGTTGGGCGCAACGTTGGCATTTCACGTAAGTTTCGTCTTGTCCATGTTCATTTCCAAGCCCACCCGAGCCACCTGAGGAGGCTGGAAGACATCAAGTCTGTGTTCGAGACGCTTATAAACATGGCTCAGAAGCGAGATGGGTCTGTAGTTATTCAAAAGGCTGTTATCACCTTTTTAAAGAACAGCACCACCTTGTACCTGCTTCACGCTTCAGGCGTTTTATCTTCAGACATCACGGAATTAAAGAGCCTCTGGAGAACTCTGCAAGTTGAGAAGCTCTGAAGTGACTCCATTGCCTGGCGCCTTATTGTTTTAAGTTGCTGCAGGGCCGTTCTAATCTCACGCAGACTGATGTCCGGGATATCTTCGGTGTGATGTCAGGACAACTTGGCTGTTGGATCTTTTACTGAGCCGTCAAACGAGCCTTACCGACGTGTATAACTGTCTATAGAACCTCTCGATCTCACCCAAAAACCTCTGCTTTTGTCGACGCTAACATAATTCAGTATAAATTAGCATGTACACATAAATCATAAGTTAATATGTATCCCGAGCAAAGCAGTATTTAGTTCCCTAGTTCGGCAGAAGTCCTAAATTCAGAACTAATCTGATTATCAGAGAGTATAATTAATGCGTTGCACGCGGGCGTTATTACTAATCTACCCATACGTTATCCATAATAAAGTCGCCATCAGATATATCGGTACGGCCAGGGTGCTCATAAATATCTGAGCAGGATGCTTAGTCAAGTTGCCAATCACTAACGCTTAGTAGCGTATCGTAGTTTTCCCTCTCTGTCACTCTTTCATATTAGTGCGACGAAGACAGCTGCCTTTCGTTTACGATTGACGATTAAGCGTTAGCGATTGGCAACTTGTTTAAGCACCCAGGCCTTTACGTAATGGAGACCACGTTCAGATATTTTTAAGCACCGTCGTCATCATCATCCTCAGCCTTAAGTATGTTGGTCCACTGGTAGACGTAGGCCTCTCCTATTAACTATGCGTATAGACGCATTAGGAGGTAAATGCCCATAATCGTCACGCTGGGTAATGGACGTTGGGCCGGGAAGCTTAGAGAGTGCTTAGACAAGTTGCCAATCGCTAACGCTTCATCGTCAATCGTAAAAGAAAGGCAGCTAACTGTCTGTCGTACTAATATGATGAGTGACAGAGAGGGAAAACTACGATACGCTACTAAGCGTTAGCGATTGGCAAACTTGGCTAAGCATCGTGGTCGCTCCGAAATACAGAAATTTGATTGCAACTGTGTCTTTAACATGAGTTGTGGTTTGTGATAAGATAACAGTTTCGACTGCGTAACTTATTTTACAGTGTGCTTACCATGAGTTTGTC